>JAQHUG010000008.1:16478929-16505383 GCA_028555095.1 Dicrostonyx torquatus | reverse complement strand
TCAGTGTGAAGACTTGTCTGTATTTTGTATTCAGTCTACTGCACACTGTATCAGTGTGAAGACTTGTCTGTATTTTGTATTCAGTATACTGCACAGTGTATCAGTGTGAACACTTCTCTGTATTTCGTATCCTGTATATTGTCTACTATATCAGTGTGAAGACTTGTCTGTATTTCGTATACTTCACACTGTATCAGTGTGAACACTTGTCTGTATTTTGTATTCAGTATACTGCACACTGTATCAGTGTGAAGACTTGTCTGTATTTTGTATTCCATATACTGCACACTGAATCAGTGTGAAGACTTGTCTGTATTTTGTATTCTGCATATTGTATACCATAACAGTATGAACACTCTTGAACTTGTCTCACTTATTATTTTTTGGGATCACCCAATTCATCTTGAGAAATTTTGACCTATGATTTTAGTTTTTAAATGATTAGTTTTACTTTTGCTCACTAAAACCTCAAGTGAAAACAAGCCATAGCTCTGCCATTAATTCTGTGTATGTACATTTTAACTGTGCATCTACCTCATCTGAGGATCTAACATTGTAAGCACCATTTAGGTCAATTAGTTTCCTTAATACTTCATCAGAATTTCAATATTCTTCATCATATTATTGATCCACAGATTAGTTACTAGTTATTAAACACTAGTGTGACACAGCTTCACATAGAAATGTTGCAAATATCAATGCATTGCTTTACAACATTACAATAATGATGACTTCTTGTGATCTGTCCTTGACCATAATAGTGTTACAAAGTGTATGACGATTAGGCATTATCTTAAACAGGGTTTCTGTTGTGATGAAACACCATGACCAACTATATATATATATATATATATATATATATATACATACATATATATACACTTCCATATCACTGTTCATCGTCAAAGGAAGTCATGGCAGGAACTCAAATAGGGAAGGAGCCTGGAGGCAGGAGCTGATGCAGAATTCATGGAGGAGTGCTGATTACTGACTTGTTCCTAATGGACTGCTCAGCCTGCTTTCTTATAGAACCCAAGACCACCAGCTCAGAGGTGACCCCTCTACAATGGCCTGGGCCCTCCCCTATCAATTGCTAAATAAGAAAATGCCCTACCTGCTTGCCTAGAGCCTCATCTTACATATGCATTTTCTCAGTTGAGGTTTCCTCCTCTCAGATGACCTTAGCCAGTGTCAAGGTAACACAAGCATAGTCACAATTATCCATCTTTGGCATGACAATATGATGCCCTACATGTGCCTTTTCTTCCTTGTGCCAACTTAGGTCCTACATCTCTCCATGCTTGAGAAAGATAGTTCATTAAGAGGCCAGTTGACCACTGATGTCCATTTTATAACTATCAAAACCCAAATGTAATGTTACAGCTCCTCATCACCTCATGACACTCGGGGACTTTCTTAGCTAGGATAAATTTCTCATAGTCTCGTTCAGACTTTACTGAAATTTGGTACTGGAACTGGAGGAAATCACCTTCTGAATCTTTGGTAAGCCTGGCATCACTTCAAACACAGCTGTATAGCTAGCCCAGAAGTCAACACCAGAGGAATGGATGAGGAAAACATGTTATGCATGTACAGTGGCATGTTTAATGGAAAAAAAATGCAGCCATGTTGTTTGAGGAAAACTGATACAACTGGATGTAGTCATATTCAGTGACTTAACCAATTTTAGGAAGGCAAATGTTGCATTTTTCTCATTTATGGTTCCTAGGTTTTGCATAGATACATATAATCATGCATGTGCATAGGATATAAAACTGGATGGAAATGGGGATTAGCGGGATTGCTTGGGGAAGAAAAGATAGGTGAGATGATTGGAGGGGAATATGCCCAACATATATACATTTATGAGAACTTAATAAAAAGCTGTGAAAATACAAGCACAATAAAGTGTCGTTCTTCCCTCATGTCGATAAGAACTGATACTAATGGTTCATAGTTTCCGGCCGTGCATTGTTATTTCCCAGCATTCAATGCACTTGAATGTGGGTGCAACCCTCTGTGCCTCTGACTGCAATGAGAAGACATTCTGTTATCAACCCACTTCAGAAATCTCAAGGAAAGTTCTTATGCCCTCCCATGTGCCTGTGGTACATCTGTCTTTGAGGGAACATTCCTCTCCACACTGATTCCCTTGGAGATAGCAGTGGGTCTTCTAGTCCAACTAGGTCCTCAGTATCCTATGTGGTGTCCTCGTGATGTCGCTACCAGACAGCGCTCTTCTGGTGGTCACATAATTATGACCACTACTTTATGACTTTCAAATGCAGCAAACAAGTGTTTAGATTATGTGACAGGCATTAATTGTAAGCGTCCAGGGGGCATAGTTTGCTGACAGGCCCTGTGAGCCATGTAATACAAACTTGCAGGAAGCAAAGCTATGAATTGTGGCAAGACCTCAGAAATGGGATGCCTTCACTGGAGCATAGACAAGAGTTTCCTTTTCCTTTTCTTCATCTTCTTTTTTTTTTTTCTTTTGCTTCTTGAAGAATCCTTCATTGTTCCCCATGGACCTAAAACAGGAGAATTGGGCTCAATAAGAGTAAATTTTACATTTATTCTTATCTTCGGTTCCTTTTTGATCCTGGCTGATAGATTGGAGCTAGGGGAATAACTGGAAAATAGTGAATCTTGGGATATCTTAAATTAAAATCACTCGGGGATTTCTCGGGCTTCAGCAGTCTCCTCTAGATAATTCAGTTTATGGATTTGGGGAAGGAGATTTTTATTTTTATGTTAAATTTGATTTTTCATCTCTCAACTCAGCCCTACCCCCACCAAATCTGTTAGCTTTAATTTTATTTCTAAGCAAATATCAGTTTGAGGAGTTGGGAACCACAGTTTTCGCTTATTCTGGCATCCTGCCTTGAGACAGAGATCGACACCCATTGTTGCCCCTCCCCTTCATTGCATCTCACTTCACCCTCCCCTCCTCAGATGTTAATCAATAACCATTCCCTATTTACTTATTTCTTTTCAGCACATACCATCTTCCCCCATCTTTTACAGTTATCCATATGACAGTGTTATTATGTAATTAATTATCTCACATGGGCTACATTGTGTCTCTGACTCTTTATTTTCCTTCCTTTATTTAAAATATCATCTAGTGGCAGAGACGCATATCTAAACATCTCCTGAGTTCCAGGCTTAGCTGAACTTCCAAGATTTCAAAATCAAAAGATACAGATCCTAAATTTACCTACCTTTCTTGGTACCCAAGGCTTTCCACTAATCTGACAGTCAGGGCATCTTCACACACAGTCTCTGCTATGCCATTCACTTAAGAATTGGGGATAATTTTGTAATATTCTCTCTCTTTTTTATATTTGGTTACTGATTTATTTCAAGATGCATTTGTTAGTTACCTATAAGTGTGTTAGTTTCCAGAGCTAGAAAGGTGTATAAAATGGTTATTTGTCTTCGCAATGTGTTTTATATGTGTTTTAAATTCTGCATCACTGTACGTAATGCTGTTAATTTCATACAGAATGTCATAAAAGGTGTGAAGATATAGACATCATTCTGTTCCTTATGCCTTCAACTCAGTGCTATAGCTTTAAGTTTATCTTGTTGATGCATAAGATTTTATAAAATAGCATAAATCATGTTGTAGACCAATAGATAGTTCAAGGTTAGTTTTCTCTTTTAGTGGGGAGTAGACTACTGCCAGTTGGACTATCAGAAACAGTATCAAAGAGGACATACATATCCATGGCGCTTTCGGGGAAGGTCTCTGAAATATATGCTAACACAAGGTGTTGCTGCACACTAATGGATAAATGTGCTTTGTTCATTTGACACAAGATTTCACATTACTCATGATGACCTTAAACCTGATATGTGATGGAGGATGACCTTGAACTGCTGATCCCCTGGTTTCTACTTCCCAAGTTCTGGGAGTATAGAGATTTGCCGCATGCCTGGCCTTACTTCTGGTATTTGACTGAGGAGTGCAGGAAGGCTCTGCTCTCAACAGTTTGTCTGTGCTCCAGTACCTGGCCTTCTAATGTGATACATTTCAAGTGGCTTCTCATTATTCCTTCCTTCCTTCCTTCCTTCCTTCCTTCCTTCCTTCCTTCCTTTTTTCCTTCCTTCCTTCCTTTTTCCTTTCCTTCCTCCCTTCCTTCCTCCCTTCCTTCCTCCCTTCCTCCCTTCCTTCTTTTCTTTCTCTTTTTCTTTTTTGGTGTTTTTGAGACAGGGTCTCGCTGTGGGGTCCTAGAACTCATTATGTAGACCAGGATGGCCTCAAATTCACAGAGATTTTCCTGTCTCTGCACCTGAGTGCGGGGATTAAAGTTGTGCACCACCATGTCCATCCATTTTATTTTTGCTTTAATTTGTAGTAGTGACAAGTTGGAACACTTACTTTTGTGAACTTGCTGTTGTTTGATCTTCATCTCTGAGGACCTTGCCTACTTATCTTTGTCATTTTATATGGAATTTTGGGCATTTTTTTTGCTAATGTGTGGAAATGTTTTATATACTTTTTTCTTTACTTTGTGTCAGATTTTGGCATATTTTTCTGATTTGTCCTCTCAATACCTTTTCTCAGTCACCTGTTTGCTATTTTTTTTTGTGTGTGTGTGTGTGAACTGTTGAAATCTTTAATTATGTTACCAAATTACTTGTTGTATCACCTATGGTTTGTGCTTTTTTTTGAGTTATGTTAAAATATTTCTTTCACCCTCCATCATAATGATATTCTGTTTCATTTTCTTTTTTTTCTGGTTTAAAATTTATAATGTCTTTACTCTATGCATCCAATTAGAGCTCACTTAACCTAGCTTAACTTGGTGAGTTACCCACACAGAAAGCCAATTAACCCTTTTCAGTCTCCTAAAAATGCCTTTTATCTATTAAGAAATAAAGAAATTGAAGTCTAAGCCATTTACTTGAAGACAATAGCAAGTAAGAGAACTGGGCTTGTCAGGGAAGCTTCCACACCTCAGATTTTCCAAGTGGTCTTTCCTTTCTCCAAAACAAGTCCCGACTTGTATGTGGGTTTCTTTGCAGGCTGAGGCTGTGCACTGTTATCACTGGGGACAAGGACAAGAGTTGCAGTTGTTCCCTGAGTAAATGCTGGAGTTTCAGGGTACGGTTCTCTCACTCTGTGTCCTTTTACCCTCTGTAGTTCACCATCAAAAGTTGCAGAATTGCCTTTTCATCCGTTCAGCAGACAGGCCTCTTTCCCAGTGTTCTGCCATTTGATTAGATTGGCCTCAACATCTGAGGGCTGGGTATGGTCCAGGGCTCACTGTTAGAGATTCGACACCATCATTTCACTTGGAGAGGGGGTCTTTTAGTGGCTCTCATGGATTAGGTCCAGTAACTAACAGGAACGGCAATGCAGGGTTTGAATCTGGGACACATTAAGGTAATTGTGTGGACATAACAGCTTTGGAGACGTGGATTTTCATGTCTGTCTTGATGCTGCATCCTTGCCATGTCCTGAGCAACAAGCTTGCTGATGATCTGCTCGCAAACTTAATGAGAACTGCTGTTTCCTTCTCCAACTGTGCATTGTTGGAATGAGCAGTATGGCGGAAATTCAGCTCCTAATGTTGGTCTTCTGCCATGGATGACAGTATTTGGATGCCTCTGTAAGTTTTCCAGGTGTTGGCTATGTCTGACCTAACTTTGTGCCAGCTCATAATGCAATGTGGCTCCAATAGGGAAACTATCAAGCCCTCTCTGAGTCAGTTTGCTCGTGTACTTCAGCCAACCATCAGCGTTCTGTCGGGACGACTGTCTTAGAGTGATGTTCGACTATCTAATGGGAAAGAACAAAGCTGTCTATGAGAATGGCATTTAATTTTCATGATGATGCCTTGAGCTTTGATTGAGTTGCTAGTTGGGAGCAGCGCATGGAAAAAGAATCAAGCAAACAAAAGCATCAGATCAAGTCCATATGACTTTGTGTAATGTTGGAATCCGGCTCCAAAAGCTTGGAGAAATGTTGATTCGGTCTTAGATGTCAGAGGATAAGGAGCAAATGAGGACTAACGAGATTTGTCTGACTAAGAACGTCTGGAACTGGTTGTTGCAAAAGGAAGGTCATTCTTTTATGTGTGAATTTGGCACACACCTCTTTAAGGACACTGAGGTAGTCTAGATGATGATACAAAATGCATCAGAGAAATCCTATAGCAGTTTCCTCCAGGCTTCATTATTTATAGGTACAACCAGACTGTAACTGTGAAAACAAGAAGTTAGAGGGGGTTACGTGCCTAATAACTGCAAAATTCAGGAACGAGTTCCAGGCCTTCTGATTCTATCATGTACTCTCAGCAAAAGGTTGTAGACGTTGGCAACTGAGACATAAAGAAACTAGAGGATGGATAATAACTTCCGCTCACTGAGTACAGAACTAAGAAGGGATACTGATTCCATGAGGCAGCAAAAAAGGGTTTAGCTTAGTAAGAAGTAGATCTAAAGAGCCTGAGAGATGGCTCAGCAGTTAAGAGCCCTTGTGACTCTTGCAGCTGGCTCAGGTTCAGTTTCCAGCACCCGCATAGTCACTCACAATCATCTGTAACAATAATTCCAGGGGATCCAACCCCCTCTTCTGACCCCTGCAGATACAAGACATACATGTGGTACACGTACATTCACGCAAAACTCACATGCTCAAAAGTAAAATAAATACACCTAATTTTTTTTTTTAATAAACAGTTTTAAGCCTTTGGGGAAGGGGATGCAATATGATACGCTATTACTGGCTAGATGAACCAGTATCTTCTGGAACATGGCGGGACCACTGCACCTATCAAATCAGAATGTCTGTAGTTGCCTACGCAGACTCCACAAGATAGGCACGCCGACAATCCAACTTCGATGGGAGAAAGGCATTCAAAGTCCTCACCTCTAGCTGAGAAACTCCCGATGGCTAATGGTTGCTGGGAAAGAATCACTTTTCTGTAGGGGCATGTTTCCTGGCAGCTTGACCATGCTCCAGTGGGCATTCCCCACCCATGTGTATATAATAATCACTAATTAGATTCAGTGAGCTTTGTACATGTAAAGAAGATGTGAAGTTGGGATGGAGTGTGGGATAGATCCCGGAAGATTTGGAGGAGTGAGTAGTATATGTGTGTGAAATTCTAAATATATTAAAAGAGAAAAACATTGTGTGCTTGTGTAAAAATGCCCTATTGATTCCCATTATTATGTATAATTAATATGTGCTAATAAAACAATAAAAATGCTTATAGAAGGTGAAATAGAGAATAAAGCTCAGAAATACTGCTTATACCAAGCTTGGGCTCATCTTTGTTGCTGTTTCATGCTGTTTCAATCCCCCCACTCCTAGAACAGAATTAGTTGTTGGATTGGTCAAAGACACAGCCAAGGAACTTGTAAGAATGTATAAGTCCTAAGTTTAGAAAGCTAGGTTTAAAAAGCATTGAGCAAACTATATGCTTTTAAAGCTTCATCTACTTAATTTTGCATAAGTATATTTTTGAATGACTTACTTAGAGTACTTGGATACAGATTTAATAGAATAAATACTGTTATCACATCAACATACACTATTTCCTTTCAAGAACTAAAACCATCATCAAACCTCAGAGTTGAAAATGATACTTAAACCAAACATTTGAAACCACACGTTGAACAAAACACATTATACTTCACGTAGACCAACTATAATTATGAAAAACATAAGGTTTAACTCACAATTGCCATTGGTTTGAGGTGGTTTTACTCTTCTGTACTTTTCTGGGATGTTGCTTAGAGATGTTTTAATCCAGAAATATGAGTTGGCTTTAGCGGTGAGGACTACAAGTTATGTGATTTACTACTTGGGTCCACATCTCGGCTTTATCATTTTAATAGTGTTCTTGAGCAAATTTGACCACTCTTTGTCTCAGTTTCCTGAGGCACAATGACAGTATCTCTCATAGGGATATGGTAACAATTAAATGAATTTCTGTAAACAGTGCACAAGGAGAGGTGTCTGGCACAAAGTAACGCCTGATCCTTATAAGTTAACCCAATTTCTTTGTGAAATTTTCTCTAGTAACAAAAAGTAATAATAAAAATTAAAAAGTTAAAAACCAGTGCTTTCAAGACATGTAAAGTTTTTCTAACATGGCAATTATAGAGTTGTGGATTGCATTACTTCAGAATGGTTTAAAATGTCCGGTCAGGGAACTGTTTCTTGTCAATATCCCAACTGGAATTAGTAACACAACTCAGCATCCTGTTTTCTCCTCTCTATGCTCAAACTTAAGTAGCTCTAAGTCCATGGTAGGACTCTGTTCCATCCATTTGTAAACTAATTCTAGAAATCCAGTCAACCGGGAATACTAAGTGTCCATAGGAGCTTAGAGGCAAATATCTCCTGGGATCAATTCTGGCCTGATGATTACTGTTCTCAAGCAGGTTTGTAATTAGGAGCAAGAGGAAAGGCTCTGTGGCTCTACCCATGCATTACTGCTCAGCATAATGTGTCTCAGCATAGTAGAGGCAGTCCATGGGAGAGAATGGATTTCGAGGTGTGTGGAGTAATGTAAGAAGATCATGAACTGTCCTGATGGGTGTTGACCTGCATGAGATAGTTGGTCTGTGCAGTAGGGAGATGGAGTAACTCACGGTTCAGCTGTGCTTGCTATAATCAGTCTTTTGATCCCTGGAGGTGAAAGTTTGGTCTCAATATCACACATAACAGATCTCAAAGTAAGAAAAATGCTTCATTGAAAGCTTCAGTGATTCACATGAAATTCATCAATTATGGTGAATTAGATACACATCTCGCTATCAATTTTGGTTTTGGTAGACATATACAATTCTAGTTTCTCAAGTTGTTTGGATTTCCACTTGAGCTCAAAAGACACTGCAATAGATTATAGAACTCCTGTGATTCACATAATCTCTGAGAAAAGAGTAACATGTGTCTGAGTACCACAGATAATACTAAATATTATTTTTAGGTTTCTAAAAAAGTCCTTTCTCTCCTGCACTTTCATTTATAATATATGTGTCCCTTCTTTGGATAAATGTTTTTGAAAGGTCTCCCCTGTCTTTGCAAGTCTTCTTTCATGATACAAGATAATATCATTCCCTGTCTTATATTCTTATTAAAAATTTCTTTATATTGAAAAATACAGTAGTTATTTCCCTTGCTAGTTAATACACATAGCAAAACACTGTGTGGGATGTACAAGGTACAAGTCAGGGATGACTGGAACTAGAGATACATTAAAAAATGTCTTTGAGGTGTGACATCCTTAAGTGAAACATGGTTATTATTAGTATAGCACTCCAAACAACATTGGAGTGCCCGTAAAGTCTTTATACACAGTTAGTAGTTGAAGTAACTTACATTAGGAAAAAAATCGATCTTCTCCATATCCTATTGAATTTGTCAGTAAAAAAATTACCAACGTTTTAATCTGAGAGTTAGTAAAGGGTAACGGCCATAGCTAATTCCATTACATATCTACTTTCGTTCCCCCCTTTTTCTCTTACCCCTACTCTCAGTCACTCACATATATTGGACCACATACTATAGGCCTGATAAGTTGACGGAATTACATTTAATTTTGCAGATTAACTAGCTAATGTTCTTTCCCTCTGTCCAAGTAGAAAAGGAAGAAAAATAAAGTCAAACATTTACACAAAATTATTTTTAGATGGAGAACAATTTAGTCACAACCGTTAAAGTATTATATAATTTGCTAAATTTAATCTCCAGTCAGAAGGTTCATATTCCTTCCCAGTGAGAACCTACTTACGCAAAAAAGGTAACTAAAGGCAGAATTTACACAATCATTTTGTTTATTCCTTTTCACAAAAGGCCAAGCACTTGACACCACATGGAAGTTCCTTTTTTTTTCTGGGAATAAAAAGATAAAACTATTTAGAAAGGAATCCCTCACTCCAATGTCATGAGCTATTGTGGTCCAGGGATTCTGACCTTCATTTGAACTCATCAAGAGCATCACATCATGTTTTCAAACTCCAATTTAAACAGGAAGCTAATTTGGGGGTAGGGGTACTGGGAAGATTATTTTGTTCTTTTTTTTAAAGAAAAGTCTTTTGTGAATCAACATTTCAACATCTTGGACGTTCTTAATTAATCCCATTACGTAATGGCAGAGGGTAAGTTATTTTTACAGGGCTTTTAACTAGTTACTGATGTAATTTGTTATGCATTGTTTACTAGTCTGTCCCTACATTACCCTCATCTTTGAAGTCTTCTTCAAATAATAGAAGACACTCTGACCTTATGCTGCAAACGGGACAGCTGCCAACTCTGTTATTTGCTTGCTTTATCAGCTATTTTCAATCCATATTTCATATATGTTATGTAGAGGTAGATTATAAATATATAAAGTATTTAAAATAGATTTATGCTCAAATGATCCATTCCATTTTTGGAAAGACAAGTGAGTTTATAATTTTACTACCATTTTCAAAATATGGAACCTAAATTCCAAGGCTTTATCTTCTTAGAATCCTTTACATATCCAGAAAACCTCTCTTTGGTGTTTCTGTAAATGAGTTCAAGATTATTAGCTGACTATATAGAAGGGATTAATTCATGGGATTCAGGATGATTATGGGGGTGTCGCAGAATGAGTGAGCCTTGTCTCTGTATTCAGTGCCATGACATCATGTTAACTGGCAATCTCTCCTACGTTGCATCCAGTGTGGCCATTAGGCCTTTGTCCATTTTTTGTCCTGCTGTAATGAGATACCTAAGACGAACTTTATTTTTTTAAAGAAAGGGTTTTATTTCCTCACAGTTTTAATGGGAAAGGTCCAAGATCAGCCCCTATCGTTCGTTTGGTTTCTGGTGTGGTGGTGTGCAGTAAGAGAACAAGGAGGCAGAAGATTGCACTATAATAGTCAGAGGGCAGATTACAGGCTAGGACTACTCTTACAACAGCTCTTTCTAGTGAGACCTTAATGGTCTCACAAGGGCTCTCTCTGTCCCTTCTGAGAGCACCTCTACCAATAACCCAGCTCCCACCCCACTGGACCCCAACTATTAGAGTCCCTTCAGCACTCCACACGGTCATACTGGAGACCAAGCCTCCAACACACGAACTCTAGGGGACGTGAAGCAATCCTGCCCCAGCTTTATTACAGGGTCAGTAGCAATAAGTGTAGGCTGGGTCATGCATGGTTTTAATCACATCCTCTAATGAGCAAGCAGGTTTCCATTCAAGTCACGTGGCTAAGGTGTAGATATCTTGGAAAGGAGGGAGGGATTTTCATATGTGTCTAGATTTTACTTGCAGAGTCACAGAGCACGCTATGACACATGTGTACACATATGTAAGAAGTGGAGGGCAGCGGGAGTATTTGAGGACAAATCACTAACCAGTTTCCTAGGAACATGATATCTTTTCTTGCACATTCTCCTACAAACGAGCTGGCACCCATCATACATCATACCATCCTTTTGAACCTCTAGAGCCATGACAGAAATGAAGATCTCTTCTTTCTAAAGCAGCCTGACTTGGTTATTTTGTTATAGCAATGAAAAATGGACTAACTGAACATCTTTTCCAAACCTAGCTGGAGCTTAGAGTATTGGTTCAGCAGCTGGCAGGGAGGAGAATCTGGTAATAGATGGGTAAGTGTGATAAATACTCAATTATGGAGTGACACTTCTAGAAACCTAAGGGGGTCTGCATGGGAGTCCGTGTGTCCAGAGAAGTGAGACTTTAAACAGTAAATATCACAACAGGTCAAGATAGAATAGATACAATATTTTTTTTTTTAAAGTTTAGCATTCTTAAGGGATTTTTTTTTTCTTGACATTTGAGCAAAACACCCCATACTCTCTTCATCCTGATCCCAGCAAATAATATTGTGGGCACCAGCCACAGGTTGAGAACCACTGCTGTAGACAGTCAGTTCAGTTTACCGAGTGGGCAGGTAGTAACTGCATTTCCACTCCTGCTACGATGTGTCTTTGAGACAGCTCAGCTCACTTCCTCCCAGACTTTGCTCCTCAAGAAGCCCTGTGATGCCTGACTTCCTGTTTGAGCAGTCGATGATGTTGCCCGCTAGATAGAGCAGTCTGGCCCCAGCACTCACTGAGCAGCTGCTCTGTGGTGACCTGTGTTGAAACCTTGTCCTGACTAAGGCTAAAGTCCACACTTTTTCAACAGCTCAGCTAAAGCAGTGGAGAAGCCTTGGGAAAGGGCCATCGGATTTATGGTTTCCATTTTCTCCCTGTTTCAAAACCTAGCACAAACAAGCTGTGGTCACATTAAATGGCACCCACACAGCGGGTGGCACATTCCATATTTACACTCCACCACAATGTGGGAGTCATTATTTCAGGTTAGCCAAATCTGTGTATGGCGGCACCACATGGCACGGCACCGTTTGCTCATTTGTGTGTGGCCGGGATGATGATTAAATGTACACAATGCTTTCTGGTTCCATTGTTCAGGGTGCCTGCTGGGATTTTTTTGGTTATTTTTATTTTTTATTATTAAATCAAACTTAAAAATTTTACTGCTTGAAAAGAAGATAGATTTCCAAGTTTGACATCTCTTAAGTTAACTTCCTGGCTTACCTAAATTCCAAGGGAGAAGGACCAGAATGATTTGATCCAATGTAAACCTAGTGCAATTATTTTTAAGTTTTTGAGAGACAAATATCTTAGATTTATGATAAAAGTTTAAGAAAAAAAGGAGAGAAGAAAAAAATCAGAGTTCTTATGTAGCAGGAAGAGTCCTAAGGATAAAGAAGTCCCAATATGATATTTTAAAGTAGATAGTCTAAACCAACACCCTCTCCTTTGAGAAGTATGCAATTTGGAATATTAACAATGAAGACCTAGTAGGTCTTTGGAAAACTTATCTAATGCTTTAAACCTCTTTGGAGGAGACGCTATTTATTCTGACTATGAAAAAAAAAAAAAAAAACAATGGAAGGCCGCTGGGTGTTTCTTCTTTCTTTAGCCTGGAATCTCTGTCTTTTCCACATAAAGAAGACTTGAGATTGTCATCTGCAAATTCGCTGGGCCACACTCCTAACCACCCTGGGTCATATACCTGCTGCAGGTTGGCCACGGCAAAAACCACTTGCTTCTTTGGGGTTTCTTTTCTCCTGTTTTAATAGTGAAATGGTTACTCTTTTGCCAGCCCAAATCCTGCCATGCAGAAGCATCTCCTTTGACTATTTTAAAACTTTTTTTATAAAATCAAATTATATCACTTCCTCCTTCCCTTTCCCTCTCCAGCCCCTCTCATATCACCACTTCACTCCCTCTCAAATGAGTAGCCCCCTTTTCTTTGATTATTATTGTCAAAGATACATAAGTGTATCAATATTTAAACGAACTTAGTGAGTCTATTTGAGTTGCTTGGGTATATATCATTTCAGGGCTGACCGCATTGTGTTAAATTCTCCATTAGGAGGATCATGCTTGAGAAACACCAATTCCAACTCTCTCACAAGTTTTCTGTTCCTTTCAGTTCTTTGTTTGGTGGTGGGACCTTGGAAAATGTCACTTATATACTTAGTTAGTATATCAATGGGAATTGTCATTGTTCAGGTCTTGCTTAGGCAGCCATATTGTTGGGGTGTCATGGATGAAGCTTCATTTCTAGAAGACACTATCTCACAGTAGAGAAGGCTTTTTTTTTTTTGTCAGAAGATTTTCCAGAACCCTTGTAGATGTCAAAAGCACTGTTTATTTATCTAAGGCTCAAGGTGAACACATAAAATAGCATTTTTATGTGGCCCAGGTCCTTCCTTTCAGATCCTTTTCATCATCTTGAGGTGGCTTATAGCACCTGACAGGATTTAAACGCTGTGGGACCAGTAATGGTACTGTATTGTTTGGATAACAAGGACAGAAGAGCTTGCACATGCTCAGTGTACACACAAAGTTTCCATATCAAATATTTTTCATCCTCAATGGTTCAAATCCATGGACACGTAGAGAGCTAGTCATGTACCTTTGCCTTACTACCTTCCACATTTATGGGTGTTGGTTGAATTATACATAATGAAAAAAGAACACTCAGGTTATGCAATCAAATTCTGACTTGAAACGGGAGGAATGGTCCCTTCTCACCATTTGGTAATTAGACATTACATCCTCCCTGGAGGTGCTAAATTCCAAATGCCATGGCTTCCAGGATGGAATGGCGGCTACAGCTAAGTCTTGGGAGGTGAGGCTCCTTCTTGGGGACTTGGGAATTAGAAAGAAAGAACCTACAAGAAGAGACGTTAACCGGCAGTGGTGATATAAGCAAACAATACTTGTCTGTTAATCCTGTACAATTAACACTGATGAAGAGGAAAATACAGTTTTCAGGACTCCAGTGTGATCATAACATATCCCAGGAAATCATGTCGGATTTAATCGCAGGTGTGAAATTAACCAATGCTATTTTCATAAACGCTATAATTAACCCAGATTTCCAGTAAGAGGTCTTTAAGGTTCTAGAGAATTCTCTGTAGTCATCTTTCCTTATGTATTTACTTCTGAAAGGGTGGGCATACCCCTGAGCAGATTTTTCTCTCTTAGTTTTGACCTATCCCTGTTTCTAATCAACGTGGTGCCCACCAGATCTGTGCTTGCTTAGGCAAGGCCATCGCCCTTTCGTATGTGTGCTTCAGAAGGAGTGGTGCAGGTTTTGTGAATGTTTAATTTTGCTTCCAGGAAGAGAATTGTCTATATTTAGTTTTCTTGTATTTGCTACTTAAGAATGCAGAATTTATTATTATGTGCTTAAAGCAATCATTTAACACTGACATTTTAAGTATGACAATAATCCAAGTAATTGTCACCCATTCAGTTAACTGAAAACATCTTCACTTCCTGAGAGGGGTAATTATAATGCACTGTTACTGTCTTTTAATTGTAGACATGTTTGTTTTTGTGTTTATTTTGGTTGAGGCTGTCTTCAAGGACATCCCTTGTCTCAAACTTGGCAATCTGCCCTTTCTTATTCTCTGATTCTTTCTGACAAATAAATTAAAACATGGTGGCAACAATTTTGAAGTGAGAAATGATTTTTATGTTTTATAGGCCTTGCTAGTGCCTAAAATAGGAACTGTTATGATTCCAGAATATGAACTGTTTTAGTTATTGCTTTGTTATTATTACAATTATTGAAACACATTATTTAGTTATTTATTTCACATGTATGTATTCACAACTGTGGGTGTGTACAGGCCACACTGCACACGTAGAGGTCAGAGGACAGCTTTGCTTGTCTATTTACCTTCCTCTTGTTTGAGACAGGGTCTCTTGTTCGCAACTGCAAACACCAGGTTAAACTGGTCCATGAGTTTCTGGAGATTCCCCTTTCTCTACCTCCTGCCATCCTGTAACTACACACATGCACACTACTGTGTCTAACTTATTCGTTATTGTTCTGTGGATCTGAGCTCATCAGGTTTGCATGGCGACACTTGAGACATCTCTCCATCACCTCCCTTTTTGAAATAGAATCCCATGCAGCCCAGCCTGGTCTTGAACTCCCTGTGTAGCTGAGAGTAACCTTGAACTTCTGATCATCTTGCCTCCACTTCTGAAGTGTTGGGAATAAGGCAAACCACTCATCTAGATTATGAACTCTTTTTAAAACATTGTGATCAGGGACTGGAGAGATGGCATACTACTGTGGAGGAGGACCAGAGTTAAGTTCCCAAATACCCACACTGGGTGACTCATAACCTCTTCAGTTTCAGGGATTCAACATCCTCTTCTGGCCTCTGTAGGTACATGTACTTTCATAGACAAAACAGGGTGCACACACACATATATGCACAATTAAAAATACAGCAAATCTTTAAAACATAATAAATGACTATAAAAATAAGACTTTAAGGATCGATTTCAGATATACCCAAAGATTCTAAATGATGAGGTTTAGATATCTCAGGCCCTATTGTTCTAGGATCCCCCACTAACGGGGAAATGAAATGTTGCTCTTTTGGTTTTGTAAGACACTTGGGCTCAAATGTCCAGGGTGAATTTTAATCATAAGGATGTTTGATTGTGGCTTACTTTGTACAAGAATTAGTGTTCCATTATGTGGAAATCTTAAATCAGAAGTTTTTGTTTTCTAATTTAGTGTCGTGTGTTTTCTATCTGAACTCCTTTATATGTCATCCACTTGTTTGTACTCTTTACTCTTGTTTCTGCTTAATACACTGTGCTACTAAGTTTCCCACTGAGAGATTTGTGTGTGTAATTTTTCTTTTGTATTATTTTTATCATGTTGATTCTGGTCACTAATATTTTAAAGAGCAGAACACAAAATGAACATTCCATATAACAACATTTCTTTACTGTGCTTCTAAGTGCATTGTCTATAATCACCTTCCAGCCACATATAGCCATGGTACTATGACTTGTTTATGAGCATGGACAGACGTGCATCCACATGTGTATATAAGCAACATGTGTGCATATACATGCCTACCTCAGTTTTGTCGAGAAGAGGATTTTGTTGGGAAAGCTCCCAGCCACCTCTCTAAATAATACTTACTGTTTATGGTATGTGCACAGTCTACTTAATAATCATCTTGCCACCTACAAAATATACAGCACCAACCCTAACATTTAAATAAACCAGTATTTCAATTATTCTTTCACCTCTGCCATTCTAAGTGCTGAGATCACAGGCATCTCTGCCACACCCTGCTGAAAAATGTCGTTTATACATTCTATCTCTTTTTGTTCTTTAGATAATTTCATGTGTGTGTTGGGGGGGTGTAGGTGTGGGTGTGTGGGTGGCATACTCTCATTAACGTTACTCCTACCTTCTCTTATCTCTCTCCCCCATTGTTACTTGCCTCCACAAATCCCTTTCCTACACTTCTGTCCTTTTGCACTATACTTTTAGCCCACTGAGTTTACACAGGTCTTTCTGTATGACCAGGGGTTTACTACTCTTCACTGGAGCATGGTGAATACACCTATGGCTATTCAGCTGAGGACCATGTCAGACACTTTCTCTATTCTCTTTATCTCACATGGAAATGGAGCTGGTTCTATCTTGTTCAGATCTCTTCGGGCTGGGAAGACTTGCATGCTCACATGGCAGCCCCCAAGCAAAATGTGCAGATGTCCAGCTCATCGGTTAGATACATATAATCCAATTTTATTATCATTATCATTATTATTATATTCTAATTATATACATATATCTGATGAGCTGGACATGTGCATATACCCATGATAAATACTAGGGAACCATATCTTTTTTTTTTTTTAAGATGGTCTCCATTTTTTAAGGAAGTTGCATGAAGAGATAAATGGGCAGCTCTGTTATTTAGCATGGATGGTCCTGCATTTCTCTCTGGGCTTATACTCTTGTCAGCACCAGGGAGGAGGGCCTTTTGACCAGCTGATGGAAGACAAATGGACAAAGGCCGTAGACGCCGGTACCCAGCAGGAAGAACTCCACTGACTGACTCTCTATGGATACCATTAGGCATAGCATTTCAACTGAAAGTAGTAGGTGGCCAGTAAACCTGGGGACTCATGGTAGACACACACAGCCTGGCTGCCTCCAAAGGAGCCCGAAAGGGAAGTGATGCTGTATAAGGAATTTGGGAAACTAAAATGTAAGTCTACTTCTAGGGAATCAAAGCATACATGTGTTTGTAAAACAGCCTCCTTATCTACTGGAGAAAAGTTCCAAGACTCTTCTTGGTGGACCCTTGAAACCCAAGACATCACAAGAACAATGAAGCATAAAAATAATGGTGTATGGCAATAAAATCACCAACACCATTACTATTGTACTTTTGGGCCATTATTCCAGAAAACAAGGTCACCTGAACCAAAGCGCGGAGACAATGTTAGGGTCTGGTAACTGTGACAGCTCCTGAATGACTAGCATGAAGTGAGTTACAGTCTGGACATGCTGGGTGCAGGCATGATTGTCTCCCCCTGTGAGCAGCACCATGAAGGATAGTTTCATGCTACTCACTGTTATCCATAATTTAAAACTTACAAATGGCTTATTCCTGGAATTTCCCGTTCATTTATTTATTTACTTTTTTTTTCCATGACAGACTGTGGGTAAATGAAACCATAATGAAAGATCATGGAGAAAAAGGAACTGCTATGTTGCCTGGAAAAAGAAATGGTGAAAGGCAACCACCCTGAGAGAGGCACTAGAAAACCAAGTTGGCAAAATTACTATTTAAAAGAAATCCATTCTCTGTCATTAGTGCTAGCTCCCTGGATCCAAAGATCAAATAGCTACATGGGCACAGGTGGTTTTTTTTCCCAGGTTTAAAAATACACGTTGCCATTCATTAACATCTACGATATCTACTGCTGCCAAATGGCTTAGCCACTACCCCAGATTAACCCAGATAACCATGGCCCCAGATTAAGCATCACACCTCAAGACTAGCCAGAGCCTAGGGCCCCCAGACCTTGGAAGGAGCAGCGAGCAGTTCACCTTGACTAAGATTAACACATATTCCTGATCCAGCTTTGCATTTAATACCAACATGGCCACAGTCAGGATCATTATCTGAAAATTTGTAGTGTTTGATGCATTAACTCACAAAGTGTGCAGCATGGCCTCAGAAAGAAGAAGGGGCTTTTTGTGCCAGAAAGGAGATACAGCTGTGGACAGGAAACCCACCCATCCTGACCATTTCCTGTCCCACAAAACTTCTGGCCCAAGACACTGACTATAGGACCGCTTAGTAAGGCAGCTGAAGTGTCAGCTTGAAATGTGGTCTAGAATGACGGGGAACACCTAAGAAAGCAGCCACAAGAGGACAAGGGATGGGCACCGCCCGTACACAGTCTTCTAGTGACTCAACTGGGTTTCCTTGCCCCAAAACTAGATTTGTAATTATATGATCCCAAATCTCTGTAATTCTGGAGGGAGGCTCCTGTTTCCAGAAGAGAAATCATCTTCCTCTGAGGCCCCCAGACTCAGGGCACTGAGTTCTGAGACACACCCACTGTAAGATCCATCAGGCTTCTGGGCCAACACTTACTCTTACAATACTTCCACAGTTGTGATTTTAAAAGTTCTGTTTTCAGTGCTTGAGTTCAAAGCCAGAGTATACATGGCACATACCCGGCCACTGAACTACATCCCCAGCCCTATAAACTTTTCATAAAAGTATTTAGGAAAGACCTTTGTAAAAATGCAATGCTTCAAATATGCCAAACTACTTATGTGAATGTTTTAAGGGGATCTATCTATCTATCTACCTACCTACCTATTCATTTATCTATTTATTTTGATTGAAGAAAGTAAAAGCTTTCTATAAAATCCCCCAGAGGAAGATTTTTCAGGAGAGGTGTTTCTCATCACCTCGCTTGACCCTCTTTCTTATCATTGCTGATATTCTATTTTAAGTCAAGCAGAAGCAGGATCTGTGGTTCTTTTGGAAGTGTGGCTTAAAGGTTAGGCTTGTTGACCTAGGCCAAAGGGCTGGTTCGAGTCCTGGGAAGTGATTGGCCTGGCACGTCTCGAAGAACACGGCTGTTTGATTGTGCGCCTCTGTATGTATTTATTAACACAGAGACTCAAAAATTACTCAGAGAGAATTTAATTAGCTCTTTAATTTCTAGATTTCCTCAGAGCCATCAACACAAATTACTTTTTATAATAGGTGACTAAATAAAACAACTTAGGATCATATTGGAAAGACAAAGAATTAATATTTTGTATTCTGTGTTTGTTGCACTGAATTATGAAGGTTTATTTTCCTCTAGTTTAGGTCCTTATTCAGGAATTTTAAAAAGAGACACAAATGAATAGTTATTAAAATTGACATAATAGGAAGAATTTAGGTATTATTTTGACAGAAGGACACTTGTCTATAAGGAGCGTCAAGAGTACAATTTGGGCCACTTGCACTATGATTTGATGAGAATATATCATCATTGTTTTTCACAGAAAGCTGCTAAAATAATTCTATTCTGTACTATGAGTTGAGCAGCTAGCACAGATAATCACTACTAATAACCTGACATGTGTTTTCAGTCTCTCATGGTCCAGAGAAACAAGAAGTTGCCTTACAGGTCTTTTTCAGATATTGAACAGATCACTCAGGAGGACAGAACTAGTCTAGGATGGAGTTGAAGATGGAGAAAATGCCATCTGGTTCAAAAATTCAAACTTTTAAAATTATAGACAAGATTGTTTTTTCTGGTGCCGTGTTTAGATATCAAATATAAGCTGCATGTATTCTCTGTATATATAAGGAAAGCTCATTCCTGATGCAGTTTTAAGTCACATCATCTGGGTTCATTGATCTAACTCTGCTTTTCTGAGTAGATCTCTGAGTCACCTCGAATGAGGACTCTCAACATAGAGTTAAGATTTGTTCTAGCTGAGCTTTTTCATCTGTGCGATGAGCATTATCTGTGTTAGACATCTCTGTTGAGCCGGGAGGATATGAGGCACAGTGTATTTACCATGTGCCTACATTTTGCTAGGCAATTAAACTTGATCCTCCAGATTTGACTGTTACAGTATACTCTGCATGCTTAAAGTCTGGTGACAGGGATCAGTAGGCGTGTGTGTCCAAGCCTGAGGATCTGAGTTTGATCCCCAGGTTCTGCATTGTGGGAGGAGAGCTCTAACTCCCATAAGTTGTCCTCTGAGCTCAGCATCAGTCTATGTGCACACAGGGTACGCATACACACATATAAAAATCATGTTCCAATCTTTATTTAAAGTCGTATACCCAGTGTGTGTCTAGTTGGCTCTATCTTTTCTCCCACTTTCAATATATCTACTATTTCCTGTGATTTGGGCCACCTTTACATTTTTGGATTTGTAAAAGTATAGTACATGTTCATCTAACAAAGGTGATCCAAACTTTGTTCCTAGGAAAGTAGAAAAGAGAAGAGTACAACATTCTACTGATTGCTTGTTATTGCAAATGTCCGAGCATTTCTGCCACACCTGAAATGCCTAGATAGAGAACTCAAATCTGATTCTGGAGCTTGGATTATACTCTGCATCTAGTCAGTGCTCCCCTATGTTTATATCAGGAGTGAGCCTTCTTTCAAAATGGCACATCACTTTCTACCACCCTAACTCATTTCCTTCCTCCGTCCTTGCGACTTCAAGAGAAGAGCCGTGTAATTGCCTATCTTGGGAAGCATGTGGGGTGCACAGACTAGACAGCGTGCAAACCGGTTCAAAACTGTTTTGAACGAGAGAGAAGATCCAGGGCTCAGAATGGGTCCTTAGTTCTTAGCCCAGAGGGACTCATCTCCATCCTTAGCTTAGGAGTCTTGCACATCCTGGGAAGCCCCTGCTGGGTTCTGTGTCTGAGTCCGGGAGCTTTGTTCTGCTCTGCTTTTCCTGTACTGTTTTGCTAATGCATTATCATGCTGCTCATCAACATAATTGTTTTCAGAGCTAACAGCTTTTATATTATTGCTCAAATTATTAATAAAACTTCCATTATGCATGGAGTATTTAGCCAGTTTCTCTTATGAAGTACTTTGTAAACACTGTAACTAATTAGGCCAGGAGAAGCACAGGAAGGTAAATGCTCCCCTTCCTACTCACAGATGGCAAAACACTAAGTGACTTAGGAGAATGAAGAGGTAAGTTACAGGAGTAGCTGCCAAACCCACGGCTCTCAGCCTCCAACTCAGGGGTCACTGTTGAGTCATGAGAAAACACTGACCATAGTTCCCAGACATCTTAGATGATGGGAAGCACTGGATCAACTCATCTCATCTCTGGGAAAATTCACAAAGAAATAGGTGAATCCTGCTATTGTGTCACTATTAATGATCACAGAGTGCTACAGAAAATGTTGTCTGTAGATGCCAAAGCTAACCTTCTAAAGCCAAGTCACAGTGTACTGAGGAAAAGATAGATCCTTTGCAGAAATGCTACACAGGTTTTAGTCACCTTGGTTGTAAGTACTGCTATTGTTTTGAGGTTTGATCTCAATTTTCTTTTCCTGTCACCGTCCCTGTCCGGCTCCAAAGCTTCCCACTCACATTCAGAAGTTGTCATTGGAAATAACAGCCTAAAGAGTTTGGAAGTCTCCTTGGACTCCTTCGATAGACTTCAATTCCTGTTTTCTCATTAGAACATTCATACTTTTGTGCCTCAGTGGGAAAGATCAATTATTTCAATGTCAGTGGTGGTAATATTACCCCTAAGATTTAGCAATTTTCAAAGATCTTTTAACTTAATTAGAAGCATTTGTTGTAAATTGAATTAAACCTGTTAAAAGTGCAATGTGTTATATTAAATGCGTAATATCCAAATTGGCCAAGAAGGCACATTTTTAAGGAGAGCGCTCCAGTTTTTTAAAATGTGCACATTGCATTGAGCAGGAAGGTGTTCCTTCCATCAGTTTTCTGAAATTTGAAAGAGTAGGTAAGGATTTTCTCTCAGAATATTTAGGTGAATGTGTTTGTATTGACAGACACCTTTGAATAAAACATGCATATTTCATACAAAGGCTTGAAATAATTAAGATAAAGCAGGGAGGTTACAAACATTACAATAGCTTAAAGATAAGGCTGAAGCCATAGGTGATTAATATATTAGCGTTAACACAATGCTTAGTACATAATTGTAATTTCATAATTAATTTTTGACAAATACCTCCTTTTTCCAAAGATGAACCTTCTTAACATCACATATTTTCCCTCATCTCTAAACACGTGAACACTGTGACCTGGCCAGGGAATGCCAACAAGTCAAAATGGTTAATGACGCGCTGCATGGGTTCACCAGGCTTTCCGTAACTGACCTTTAGAAAATTCTTAAGTAGTTTTCATATGTCTTAGGCACTAGGCAAAGATGAGAAGAGGGGCTAGGCTATTTGAATATTGCAAAGGGTATAGTCACCAATAGGCCAGCTCATGGAGGCAGAGCTTTATGTGGCCTGAAAACACGTGGAAAATCATTTGATTTTAAAACTCTGCTTGGTTGATGGGGTGGGGGAAAGGTGGCCTAGAATCTTGTGAGAACACACGGACTCACTTGCTCTTTCATGTCAGGTTTCAAAAAGCTTCAGAGCTTTGAGAGTGTAAAAGCTCTTGGACATTCCAGGGAACTTGGGTTCAAACCTCCTACAAATACTAAAGCCCTCAAATGCTCAGGTCCCTAATAGACTATATCCTGCTAAGTGCATAGCGCTTACCCACATCCTCACTCCCTTTGCATGCTTAAATTATCTCCAGATCACTCAGGACATCTGATGCTACATAAATCTGTGTCAAAAGTTATCAATCGTGCTGCTTAGAGACTAGTGGCAAGAAAAACGTTGGCACATGCTCAGGACATTTTTTATTTTTATGTTTATTTTTATTAATCAATTTTTTTTTTGCGACAGGGTTTCTCTGTAGCTTTGGGGCCTGCTCTGGAACTAGCTCTTATAGACCAAGCTGGCCTCGAACTCACAGAGTTCTGCCTGTTTCTGCCTCCCGAGTGATGCGATTAAAGATGTGTGCCACCACCGCCCGGCTCAAATGCAAGTCTTAAAAGGGTTTTACTTTTTTGAGAATTCCATACATGAGTATTGTATTCACATGATTTCCAACCCTCTTTCTCTCTTCCAACTCCTTCTGGGTCACTTCTTCAACCCCCTCTCAAATTGACCGATTAACGCATCACCTCATCCTTATTTACCCCAACTCCTGCTTCCTCTCAATAGCACATGTGGCATCTTCCAGCACTAGGAAAGCTAGTCCGGAGAGAGGAGGATCCAGATTAGTTCCGTTTGATTCCTCCAAGTCCTGTGTTCAAAATACGTGGTGTCCTCTGCAATAGGGTCTTGCTTTCAAGTCCTGGGAGGCTGCAAAGGTGAGTAGCATTAGTCTATCTTGCTTGATGATTTGCTTGAACTCTCCAGACTCAGCTAGAAATTTCCCATACCTTTTACTGGGTTTCTCAGTCCTTTATATATGTATACATCATATACGTATGTATGTGTGTATGTATGTATTATAACCTGCTCAGTTCATTTAACATTGCTTGTATGTACAGGTGTTTAGGGATGACCACTCAAGATTGGGCTTTGTTCTCGGGTAAAACAGATTCTTCCTCTTTCAGTAACCATTAACTACCTAGGGGTGAGGTTTGTGAAATTTATATGTTGGCATGTAAGCTGGTAGTGTCGTTATGCAAGTCTTGTTTATACAACCACAGTGCTGAGATTTTATGGGTGCAGCTTCCTTGTCATGTTGTTGGAGTCCTCGTTCTCTGGCTGGTATAATCTATCAGCAGATTTTTCTGTGGTTTCCTCAGTCTTAGGTATAATGACTGGGTTGAAGATTTACAGGTTGAGATTGTACACCCCACAGTCACCTGCTATGGAGACTTTAATCAATTGTGCATCTGTGTGATAGTCTCCATTCGGAAGTTTTCTTGGTAAAGTGTGACATCAGTAAAGTAGTAAGGGACCAGGGTTTGGGGGAGAGAAGAAATAGCTTTAGAGAGGGGGCCTAGTAGGAAAAAGGTGCTGTGAAAATGGAAAGGGGAAACACAAGAGAACTTTAGCTGAGTGGAAGGAGACTAATACAGAGTGGACGAGAGAGATGGATGACATTAAATATGTTTTGAAAAATCTATGTGGAAATATTATTTTATAATCATATATATGGATAAAGTATATTCATGTATAAGTATATACATATATTTAAGTAGATTTATACTTATAAGTACACACACACACCATCACACTGAATACTAATGTCCCCAAGAGTCACAGACCATCTAATCTAGCAGAAACTCAAGTACCAGGCCTTGGAAACTTTCAGTCCAGTTCTTGGTCAGGAGAGTCCAAGAAACTACCCTCCCCAACACAATAATGCTGTTACTCTTGGTGGTCTCCCAGAACATGTTAGAAGAGTCCAATCCTGAAGGCATCACACACTTTGGACACAGACCTTGGAAAAATTAAACTGGAACTGATTTTAAAGCCTCATCCCTGAACTCTAGCTCACATAGTACTGGAAGTATTGGAAGCTGCCAAAAAAGGGAGGAGCAATTGGTAGTCCCACCCAGCTGTAAAGCCCATAAACTACAACAATTACAGATGTGGCAAGATATGCCCAGTGGTGAAATAGGCACTTTTATCTTGGGGGTAACCAAAGTTGTCTAATTGGACTTAAGGCTTGTTCCACAAAAAGTCATGTCTGGTACTGGAAACCTAGACAACTACCCAAGACTTTCTGATCATGGGTCATAGGTGCTAGAATAAAACCTACTATTAAAGTGTTAATCTAATTAATCCTCATGAATAAAAAATTGGGAGTCAGCTATCAGGGTCAGAATCTGAAAGATCAAAGAAGCAGGAGAACTGCGGATGTGATACTATGTGCTGTGCTTCCTTCTTGCTAAGCCTCCAGCCTTACTTTTTCATAATTTCTCTTCATTTTGGAGAACTTAGAAGAGAAGTTCCCTCTGACCTAGTTTGAGATAGGAATTCTCTCCGTGTTTCCTCATAGTGCTCTATATGTCATTAAAGTAATTACACACTGGGTCTCAGTTTCATGCATTAGCTTTGCACTTCCCTGTGTTGGCCAATAGACCAGGAGTTCTATGGGTAGAGCTTTCTAAGGCCTCTCACCCTTGTTCGTCTCATCTACCATCATATTCTGCTGCTTCTGGGACAAATTGTGCACACTTAGGACTTAGGACAATGGGGAGTTCTGATTTTGCACTTCTGGAGATCAGAAGTCTGAAATAGGTTTCTGGTGGAAATGAAGGCATGGAAAGGGCTGGTTTGTTTAGAGGCACCAAGGGGCAATGTTTCCTTGACCTGTTCAGTTCTACAATTGGTTCTTCTCCTTAGTCATCTGTGTCTTCACAGACTACAAATTCAGGCCAAGGGTGTCTACACTGCCCTCATCCCAGCTGCCCTTCTAGTCCGATCTGTCTCCTTGCCTGCCATCATCTTTCCATCTTTGGAGACCCTTGTAACTACATTGGGCTCATCTAAAATAAATTAGAATAATCTTAATTTTAGCTGCAACCAAAATTTCCTCTGCTGCTTAATTCACCACTGCTATATAATTTTACATAATCACAGATTCCAGGGTTTAATGTGGATTGTACTATTCTCCCAATATACTATCACAGGGCCTGGCATATCAAACACATACAGTGATGGTCTAGGAGTAACCAGAATTCTGCAAAGGAAACAACATTCCTTTCAGGGCAAGAGGTTGTCAGTCTCCTAGTGTCTCTTGATCTGGAGGTTTTGTGATAAGTTCATTCAAGATGTGATGGAGAAAAGTCCTGATGGAAAGACAGGAACGTGCAGAGAACATTCCTGGTTACCAGCCATGTTTCCTTGAGCAAATCATGGAACTGACTTGGGTTTAGTAGTGACTGTGATCACTGGAGACACTTGGTGGTGACCTCTGCATATTCCTTTACATCTTCATTTTAATGAGTTTATATCTTCATTTTTTTCTTTTTTTATTGTTAAAAGAAAATTTACATTTACTCCCCTTGTTCCCGGCCCTCC
>JAQHUG010000008.1:16421426-16473994 GCA_028555095.1 Dicrostonyx torquatus | reverse complement strand
CTTCTCCTCCGGTGGGGGTGGCTAGATCAGAAGCCCTCTCCAAGGGCCTGCTGCACTCCACCGGGCCCTTCTCCTCCAGTCTTATATCTTCATTTTAACAGCTCCCTGAAATACTGAATAATAAGTCTCAGAAAGCTTCAGAATTATTGAGCACATTCGTGGGTTTTTGTTTGTTCGTTCGTTCATTTGTTTGTTTGTTTAATGACAGTAGGGCTAGAAAGATACCTCAGTGGGTAAAGGATTTGCCTCCTGGGTGTGAGGACCTGGGTCCCGAGTCTAAAGCCAGATTCAGTTGAATGCATCTGTAATCTCAGCATGCCTATGATGAGATGGGAGATGAAAACAGGAGAACCTGGAATCTCACAAGCCAGATAGACTGATGTACACAATGATGACAAACATGAGAGCCTGTCTCAAACAAGGTGGGATGTGAGAACTGACATCCAGGATGGTCCTGTGACCCCCCATAGCCCCCCTGCTCACTCACAAACACCAGAGACATCACACACACACACACAAATCAAAAGTATTCCCCTGATGAACAGAATACAGTGAAAAATAAAAAGATCCAATACAATAAATATTTATCTGTAACCATTAGATTTTTAAAATATTAGATAGGAATTATATTTGGTGATGTCAGGAAGGAGTATGGAAATTTTAGTGCCATCTATTGGTACTGATTTTGAAATAAGGATTACCACAGCTTGCTAATGAGCCTGTCCAGTATTCAGCTTCCTGAGGGTCTGTATTCACCACAAAAGAGCGCTTAACAATGCATTTTGTAGTCTTCTTCTCCAAAGCAAATTTGGTCTTTTTTTATATTATTATTATTACACTGATGGATTGTAGAAATCTTGTTTGATTTCAGGTCTCTATAAAGATTGGGCATACAAGGGGGAATATATGGGTGTCATATAAAATGTGACTGAAGTTCAGAGAAATAGGTTTCATTTAATAGCTGAAGACTGGATGGCTTCCCTATCTCCCCATCACCCCCCTGCCCAGCTCTGGTGACTCACCCCTGAGCAATGGGAGTGCTATCTTCATGAATCCAGGGCATGCTGCTGGCCTCAATGTGATTTTCCGATGATCTGTGTGCTCCATGGTTTCCTTCATAACCAACAAATCAATCCCCACTCCCCATATTACACACCCCAGTGGTAGATGCCATTCATTATCCTTCTGATGGTCAGACTCCTTGTACATAACCAAGAAAGATTACAGAAGGGCAGACTGGTGGAAATGTGGATGGGAATAGTCCACTAGGACCGGGCATCTTGTAGCCTGCATTGCATTGCTCACAAGTCCAACAAAGGAGCTCTGGCAAGGCAACTGTCAAACAGAGAAGCTGGGATCTGTCGAAAGAAATGCAGTTTGAATGTTATCTATGGAGACAGTTGTAGGTGTAATCCTATATATCTGTGCACTGAGATTCAGGTACAGACTCTAAATTATTATAAGGCAAGAGATGCTGTATATTGTTATAGGGACATCAGTTATAACATGATGCCTCACTAGCTTCTTTAACTAATAAAATGTAATTTCTAATTTTATTAAGATTCACCTAGCACCACCAATTCTCTTCCTAATACCAAATTTCGGGGCTTGTAAAATTTAAAGCGCCAGATGAATAACTTTCCCTAAATTCTTTGACTCTATATGCATGGTTACCAACATTGAATGAATAAAGACTAATATAGATTTGAATTAATTCATAACAAATGATTGAGTATTTTGAAAGACATGTGAATGCATCTAATTTAACCTTGGTGTTGTTTTTTTTTTTCCAAATAAAATGTATGACAAGCAAAGATTTGCTTCCCGGTGTGAGTGGGAATACTTAATCCATGAAACTAACTGGGAATGTGGCTTTAGGGCAGTTTCTGTGCATAGGGACTCAAACTGTTCAGTCATTTATACCAATGGATGCGAAAAGGACAATGGAAATTTCCACTCATCAAATAAGCTTCCATCTTTTCCGTTTTGCACATTTTGAGGCTTTCTAGCTCCCTGCAAACAATACAATGTGGAGCCTGGATCTGATTTCTCCTTTCTCTGAAGAGGTGGAACAGTGATGGAGGAATGAATGGAAGAGATCGTGTGCAGAATCTACTTGAGTAGTGTAGGACAGTTTGGGTTTCATTTCACATGATGAAAAGGCTAGTCCCTGACAGTATCTCTGTCTGTCACCAAGGCTCCTTGTAGGGTGTGTGTGTGTGTGTGTGTGTGTGTGTGTGTGTGTGTGCATGTGTGTGTGTGTGTGTGTTTGTATGGGTTTCGGGAACTTTGCAAGAGATCCAAGAGCATTTTTTTAAATAGTGATATAGAAAGGTTTGACTTGTAGGGTGGGAATATAGGGGCTTCGATTTGTCAAACCCTCTGAGCAATGCACACAAAATATATACCATTTATGGCATTTAAATCATAAGCCATTATTGGAATTTGAAAATCCTATTTGGTTTCAAGTGTTCTGAAGTTAGCCAGGCATAATGCATGGGTGCAGATCCAAAGTTCCTGGCGACCCTCATCCAAATGGTTGAAGCTGTAAAGGAAGAGGTAAGCTTGTCCTTGCCTTTCACCCTAAACACACCACACAGGGCTGGAGTGCAAAGCTGTGCACATGCGTGGAGGGAGTTTGTGATGAGTCAATGCACCCACCTCCGATCTTAAACTCTCCATGCATGATGCACATGTGTCTATGCACATGCACACATGCCCTCCTTCTTATTCACTGTTATTCTTTTGGGTGATTAAAAGGCATGCTCAGTACAGAAGTGGATGATGGTTCACTTCTCCATGCAAAACACTCAGAGAACTGTCAGTTTTGGCTTTAGTGCCCTGTTAGCCTGTGAAGACCAAAAGGCCATCCTTGTTGATACTCTGTTGTCAGACTTATGTTTCCATGGCTTCCCTTCACTTCCCATGGCATGCTTGTCATTGTACCTAACAGTCTTCAGACAGCCATGAGCTTTATTAAGTAAAGTCTTTTAAATGTATCCATGGTTTCTACACTTCTCTGGTAAACAATGAGTCCTTTATTCTGAATTCTTGTTGGGGTATCTTAGTGCTATATGAGTAGCTCGCTTCATTTTCAAATAATTCATTTTTAACAACAGATAAACCAATGTTTTAGTACATTTCGTTTGTTGTTTGTGGGATTCCTCTCTGTGTGCTGGGGTTACCATTAATGAATTAAAAAAAAAACTGCCTTGGCCTGTTGATAGGGCAGAACTTAGGTAGGTGGGTAGGAATGGACTGAAAGCTGGGAGAAAGAAGGACCGAGTCAGGGGACGTCATGGACCCACTGCCAGAGATGGATGCACTGAAACTTTGCTGGTAGGCCACGGCCTCATGGTGATACACAGATTACTAGAAATGGGTTAAACTATGATGTAAGAGTTAGCCAATAAGAAGTTAGAGCTAATGGGCCAAGCAGTGATCCAATTAACATAATCTGTGTGATTATTTTGTGGCTGGGTGGCTTGAACCTACGAGCAGTCCCCTCCTCCCAACAGTTGTTTTTGGTGGTGATGGTGGTGGATGTGTGTGTGTGTGTGTGTGTGTGTGTGTGTGTGTAGGCGCAAGCATTCACCACATGTATGGACAGTAGTGGTCAAAGGACAACTTTTGGGAGTTGATATTTCTACCAAACTCAGGATGTCATGCTTTTTAACAAACTCCCTTACCCACTGTGCCATCTCACTGGCTCCAATAAACACACTGACATGTTATTAAGAACATATGCTATTGTGAGCAGGTGACATAAGAGGGGATATACTGTAGATTTACAATTTTCCAGGAAAATTAAACTTACTCCTTCTAATAATTCTCATGTTTTATGCCATAAGCATGTAGCTCAGTGATGGGTATATTTACATTGCTGGAAATCTGATCCTGGGAATGTTTCATCCTATAAAGCCTAAACCATGACTCATTCCACAGCAAGAAAGGATTGTCCTTCCAGGCACCATTCAACATTTGCTTCCCCTGACTTTAACTGCAACAAAAAGGTCAGGTAGCAGAATCCTGTAGTTTTGTCCTTTTATGACCAGATTATTTCATATTAACTGTCCTCAAGGCTCATTCATGTTGTAGCATGTGTCAGAATTCCTTCATTTATTTTATGCTAGACAATACTTTATTGTATATTATCAGATATGTTCCCTTCATCCACTCCTCAGTGGGCATTTCTGTTGCTTCCATGTCTCAGATGCTGAAGATGCTGCTGCCACGAGCAGGGGTGTGGTTATCACTTCTCTGCTCTGCTTTCAATTCCTCTGGATATAGATTCATGATTGGGATAGGTGGGCCATATGATAGCTATATTTTTTTAATATTGGTGTTACATACACCATACTGTTTCCCAAGGTAGTACTCAAGAATTCTAATACCAATGCTTGGGATCTTCTGGTTTTTTTGTTGTTGTTGTTCTTGTTGCTTTCAATAGGCCTTGTGAGGAGGATGGATTTGTGTCCCATGGCTTTCATTTACATTAGCCTAACTCACGTTTACCGACGTTGTTTTCAATCATCTATACAAAAAGGAACATTAATGTGCTTGACTTCCAAATGTTTAGGAATAATTTCATTTGGTTCTGTTCAGCACTAGAGCACTTCCCTTAACTTCAGGTCCAGCATTGACTTGTGATTTCCTTGTTTGCAGCTGCTCTCCTGTTGTAGATGGCTGTGGATCTGGAGAGGTAGCCAAGCACCTCCACTTTACATCGGTGTCCTTGTTTTCAGAACTTGAATTAGCTCAATGGCAGAGCCAGGGATTCTGGTACCTCCTGCTGCTGATGGCTTCTCTCTGGTTCCTGAGGCTCTACCTGCATTACCTGGGCCAGTGGCTTTTCCTCTGGGCCCTTTCAACTCCAGTTACAAAGTAAGTGCTTTCCCCTGAAAGTCAAGGAGATGTATTTTCATCTTGCTAGGGCCAATTAGAGTACAAAATTCCTTTTCTCGCTCACTTATTGGAAGACATCAAATGGAGTCCTGATTTGAAGAGACAAAAGTAGTCTTTACCTGATATCAGGGACTTTTATTATAGTTACAATCTCAGGCTGTGATTGGCTCTGCATATACAAACGCTTAACTTGTACATCAATATTTATTTAAAATTCAGCACATTCAAATATGTCCTGATATCTGAGCAGGACTCAAGAAAGAATTTGGCAATGGTGTTTCTGTTCTGTTTTGATTTTATAAGCATGACAAAAGGCTCAAGGTATTTCAGAAGTAATGTTAGTCTGATTTATTACCATACTCAGGAAAGAAAAGCTTGCTTCTTCCACAAAATGATTGAATTCAAACAATTACCAAACTCAAGCCCAGGCAGCTTTCTGGGCCATTATCCTGTAGGGGAAAAATTATGTTTTAAAGGTTGTCTGCCTGTAAACATGATTGTGTAGGCATTCTAGATAGACAGATAGATAACAACACAGGGAAAATTCATTTTCTCCAATGAGTAGATGGTGCAGATAGAAACAGACACATGTGTGTAGTTTTCATTAAGATGATTATGAAGAATTTTAAGACCCTCTTAAAAATGCATATGGGTATATATACACACACAGAGGTTTTGGATTCTCTTATGAAATAAAGTAAGAAAGATTTGAATATGCTGTAGATATGAAAATTTTTATGTGTCAAATAACTACATTTTCAAGAAGGAATCCTTGCATGAATATTTTCTGTCTATCTGTCTCATCTATTTATCATCTATCTGTCTAACATCTATGTATGTATGTATGTATGTATGTATGTATGTATGTATGTATGTATCTATCTATCTATCTATCTATCTTTCATGTATGTATATATTTTCTTAGCTTCCAAGGCAGAAAATACAAATGTTCTAGCCTGAGCTAATTGACTTTATTAGCACACTTTTACTCTTCATCAGAAGAGGAAGCCTTATCTTTATTAGTTGTTAATCCAACAAGACGGCAAGAGATATTGTGACATCTCATGTGGATAAATTTCTTAAACAGAGGACTTGGACTACTACTATAATATTTGGGGGACTTATTGTCTAGATCCACAGTCCTGACTCACACTGTTTCTCTAGGCCACATCTCAGCTATGACAACACCGATAATGAGTGCTTACCCTGACTGTGTCAGGGCCTACACTAAGAAATCTACATTGTTCTATTTCATATCCATAATGACACAAGAATGAACCTCCTCTGAAGAAGTAGTCAAGGAATGGATAAAAGGAAGGCTTCTCTCCAATGGAAGACTTGATTCACAGTTTTACAAGGGCCTAATTGTAGAGAGATTTTCGCATGAACACAATTCTCACGTTGCAGGGAAAGATGATGTCAAAGCCACACTGCAGGCAGCGCCTGTTACTGGCTTGAACTCGATTCAACCCACTGGGCTTTGGCTTCTGCCGTTAGCCCCTTGCTATGAAATTTCAGTAGTTAGTGATGACTGCACTTTTGATGTTGGAAGTTGGAGTCATGCCAGAAAAGTCAGAAGCAAAATCAATAACCTTCAGCCAAATTCTGAAGGATCATTAGATTTATGTCTATCTCTCATTTTTACAAGACGTTGACTCATTAGAAAGTTCATTAGTGTATTTTGCATTTAAAATCGGCCACTAATATATATCCAGTGTACCAAAAAGTAGTTCCTGATTTACACATGGCTCTACTGAGTGGCTCAAATGACATGCTTGATCTGCTAGCTGCTTTTGTTTTTTGTGTAAGAACAAAGGACAAGATAACTTGAATTTCCTTGGTTGTGAACTGTCCTGGTGGTCAAGAAAGGTTGAAGACTTCTGACACTCAATTTCAGGTGCCATTTTGGGTGGACTATTTTGTATTTTTAATAAAGAAAGCAAAGCCCAGGGATCCATTGACTGCTTTGCACACTGGTCTTTGCCTAATTCTTGCTTGGTGCCTGTGCTTTACTCCCCAACAGATTCCAGTTTTATTCCTACACCGTTGAACTCTGCTACCCGACTTCTTCACTTCACGTTGGAGAAGAGCTGGCTGTGATTGCGCTGGGGCCATTAGCTCTGAACACAATAACATTCCCCTTGCTTCTGATCAGATGGGGCTGTCAGCTCCTGTTCTCCTCCCGCCTGGATGCCTTGTCAAAGCTAATCATCATGATGGGACTATGGACAGTTCTAGACCCATTGGCAGTGTTTATAGTGGATGCTTTCCTGGGGGTAAGTCAAGTAAAATAACCAAGATATGAATCCCTGGCACACAGTTCAGCGCAGTGCACAACTCAGTTGACATGGGATGTTTCAATAATGATGTCATTCAGTATTCATCCCGAATTGGAGTTATTAAGCTTTTCCTCATGAAAAAAAAAAATCATGGATGGTCTCATAAAATTGATTCAAGTGTGATTTTAACTATTGCAAACTTTAAAAATAGGTAGGAAATGGCCTAGAAAACAAAAAGTAAACTGTCACATTTTAAGAATTATTCCAAAATTTCTACTTTTTAACATAAAAATAAAAACTTTTTCAAAATGAAAGATTTTCATAGACAAACTTTCCAGAAAAGAACTTTTATAGTAGTTCATTCAGTTCATTCAGGCTGTCTACCTGCTTTCTGATCATTGTTGTGCAGTTTCTTTGTTATGTATGGATGTATAAACTGAGTTGTGGAGTAAGCAGCATCTCCACTTTTCTGTCCAACAAAATAGTTCCATAGAATTCTACTAGTTACAACTAGTATCCGAATTCTGAGACTGGTAATTCTCCCATTGTATCAAAATCTCTCCTTAAAGCTGTGAGTCCATATATTGTTCTGTGAAATTAAGTGTGTGCTGTCTCATGATAATTATTCAATCTCAAAAAATTATTTAATTTGCTGATGGATATGACTATAATTTGATACACAGTTGATATGGTTATTCTTGTGAATATCCCTGGCTGTGTGGAGCTTGTAAAGTGCAATTTCTTGGCCTTAGAATGCTTTTCAAGCACTGGGGTCAAACCCAAGGCTATGTGCATTGGAGGCCAGCACCCCACTCTGAATTACATCACCGGCATCTGAAACAGGTAATTCTTAGTTTTTATTTTGTATCAGAACCTATTCCAAGTCTTGGTAAAAACAAAGCATATGGGCTCTGCCCCACAGTTTCTTCATCAGTGGATATGGGCAGGGGGACACTGACTTGTGCTCTACCAAATTCCTACTCAATGCAGACTCTGTTAGTCAGGGACCACAGTTTAAGAACCTGAAGTCATAGGCATACAAGAGGCTCTAAGGAGCATATTGGGAGGACCCAGGAACACTAACGTCACTTGGAAGACAAAAGCCCAGCATACAGGTCACTCAATGGTACACCCTTCAGTTTTCTGTCTGTTAGCTATGACTCCAATCAAAGATAAAGTTTAGCATCTTTATCAAAATTTTACTCAACTTTTCCAAAGTTTTATGCTAGATTATCGAAGCACAATTGAAGATAGTGGCTTGCAATGTGTTAATTCAAACCACAACACACTTTAATCTGGAGGCAATAGAATTATAAGCAACTTCAAAGTGAAAAAGGGGGAAATCTAAATTGAACTTTTTATATCTAGACCTGGTGATAATATAAAACATTGAGCAGGGGGCAGGCAGGTGGCTATTCTAAATTAATTCGACTAGATCAAATACTCATTCATAAGATTATATAAAGTTATGCATTGATGGTCCCCAATACCATGGGGACATGAAAAGGGACGTTTCATATTTGGTATGTATAGATTGGTCTTTATTACTACAATAAGCAGATCTTAGTGTATTGACAAACTATACTGTTAATTATGTAAGAAATTATTTCTCTCAAACACATACTATTAAAACAAAAATCTAAAGCATCATTTATGATGCACTTTTGGGGACATTGTACACCTTGAGTGTTAGAGCGGGCAGCACAGCCTGGTCTCCCTTTTTTTACTTTTCCTGGGCTATCCTATGCCACAGTACTGCTTCTCAGACTTGAATATTTTTGAGTGTCCAGGGTTCTCACTTAATGTTCACTATGGCTCATCAAGAAAGGCCCAAGATTCCATATTTTTTATGGTCTTAGGTGATACTAGTGGTACCATTTCCCTTGACCATTGCCTAAGCAAGATAACACTAGACACATTGTCAAGAGAACCTTCCCTACCACTGTAGTCTTTTAGGCTGAACATTTAGGTTGCTAGGCTCCTCTTGTCCAAACTGGGATCCTTGGGGATTTGAGTCCACTGGTATAATTTATATGAGAATTTTGAAAACTTAAATGACCTCTGTTAATAAAGCTTAGAACTGGACAAAAGCAATTGTGGAAAATTACCATGTCAATCATTTATCATTATTAAAATGAGATCCAAATTTCACATTTGCCCCTGAGTGTGTTCCGACCATCTTGCTGCTATGGACTAGAACCATGTGTGCTTGGCGTGCCACACGTGACTGCTTTCTGAAAGCTTGGGATCGTTAGCCACTTAGGCAACATGGTGAAGGATGGAGCCACTGGGGCCACTACTGTGTTTTCTAACTTGTCACTGGTTCCTTTCACCATGGTGGCTCTCCTCATTGCGATGCTACATGGACTGAGTTAGATCCAACTGGATTCTGTTCACCCCCTTGTGTATGAGTTTCTAAGCAGCTGGGGAAGAGACTGCACTGTCAAGGCTGGTTGGGCAGGAGATGTAAAGACACCATCTGCACCCTGGGGAAGACCTTATTCTAAGGTGTGTCACAGTTCTTCCCAACTGAGCTTGCTGCAACGCCACAGGGAAGTCAACTGAGGAGGATAAGCAGCTGTCCTTGACGATCTTCTAAGACCTTCTCAGAAAGTCTGTCTGCAGCCCTTGTCAGGACTCTTAGGCAAATGAAAAGCCAAGCAGCCCACTGCATGCATGGCAGCTGATGAAGGAGTGTATGTAATTGACGCTGATGCCCCTGATGAAATACATAGGACGGCAGCCTCCCATGTGTCCATCTCAGAGAGGCCTTACCCCAAAGAAGCTGATGTGTATGATAGGGGATGTGTATGATGTGTCTGCATTTTTTCCAGATTCAAAGAAAAACATTTATGTCTCCACAAATCAACTCTCCAATCAGCAGTTTTCAGCTTTAACTACTTTTCAGCTAGTTTTGTTGCTTTTCCTCATGATGTAAATACCCCTTCCAGTAGACCCTCCATTCCAACACTGTTTCACTGGGGATTATATTCCCAGCACATACTTTTTGGAGACCTGATTAGATTAGAAATATATGGAGTGTTGGAGAAAAATCACAGAGTTGACGTCATGGGGAGCTGTTCTCTGGTCCCCAGTCTGCTAGTTATTTTTTATATAACACCAAATAGCCTAGTTAAAGACTCCAACCTTCAATTTTACACATGAATACTATGCAAAAGTAGTAACACATATCTCGTTCATCTCACACTACTGTTAGGTGAAACAAATAAGAGACTAAGTGTGAATAACAGTTAAAGAATTCATATATTTCACAAATTAATAGTGATACAAGGGACGTTATAAGGTGATGATACTACACTGTGTGCATAACATACAAGGTAAGAAGCTCCTGTTTCAGACAGGAACTCACAGTTCATGTCAGGAAACAATTACACCCACAACACGTATAGCACACATGTTGAGTGAAAGATGCTTTGTAGGTCCTTGGCTTTCCCCTTCACGTCATTCAGGTCTTGGCTCAGGTGGCACCTTGACAGCGATATTAAAAAAACACACCCAACTCTCCTGCTGCAGTTCAGATCTTGAGTGGTCCCATAGGCCCACATTTTGGAAGCATGTTCTTCAGTCTGAGGGGTCATCAGGGGGTGATGGAACCAGAGGGAGCAAGTTTGCTCGGGCATTTGCTTGACTTGACGTACTCTCTCATCCCAGGTCTCAAAACAGTAGAGCCTGCTGACTGTGGCTAAAATTGTGAGCCAGAAAGGGACTTCCTGTCTTAAAGGTGCCTATCATGGGTACTCTGTAAAAGTGACAGCAGGCTATGTCATCTCTGATGATATACACGTACTGCAATATTTCTTCTCTGTATGTTACTTAAGCTTTTCGGGAACTTTATATTTTCTCTGCAGTGCTAAGAATTGAGCCATGTCTTGGACAAGTCTTGCTGAGCCACATCCTGGTTGCCTTGTGCCTTTTTAGTTTTGAGATGGGGGTCTTATGAAGTGGCTCAGGTGGACTTTGAGTTTGCTTTGTAATGTGGTCAGGCTTTGAACTTGCCACACCTTGGACTCCTGAGTAGCTGGGAGGCAGACCTGCAACACAACCTTGCCTATGCTATTTAGCAGTACGCCCATGCTTACTTACTCTTGCTCCCACACACTTAAAAAGAGAAGCCCGGGAGGCTAATGTCTTTGTTTAATATTCTTTTCTCTTATTTGAGCAGAAAGGCAACTAGTAGGTATTTAGTAGCTGAGAGTCTAATAACTGGCATCTTCTGTTTAGATTATTTTTATTGGATTCAAGTGTATATCATGTTTTATTATTGTTTCATCAATGAATCTTTTTATCTATTTCTTTGTCATTAAATAAGTAGATAGAGAACTGGGAAAAAGGGAGTTAGGCTTAACAGCCCTCACCCATCTGCTCTCCAAGTGCTAGTAGTGAGTCCACCCTTTCCCAGATGGGATGATTAACAAACAGTATAAAACAGAAGCTTTGGCGTGGTAAGCTGGGCTTTCTGAATTCTAGTCATTGCTCAATCACCACAAGATATTTTGTTGCAGGCAAAATACAAATTAACATGCCTACTCCTTTGTTCCCTTCTCACATGTGCTACTTTTAAAAGTGCCTTTTAGCACCATGCTTCTGTAACTGCCACTAAAGAAATGGTTCTCTCTCTCAGCTTGAGGAAAGCTCCTAACTATAGAGGGATCATCACTTCCACTGGATATCATGGGAATTTCAACTAAGGCATATTCATGCTCTGTACAATTCAGAGGTCAATGATGCCACACAATGACACCAGAGGTGCTTTGTGATACAGATTTTTCTTTAAAGACCTCATTACTTTGCATTTATTTATAAAATATGTGTTTCCATCTCTCAAATCAGGGTGTGTTTTTAAATTAACCTAATATAACTTTAGTTTTCAAACTCACATTAAATAGCATGATAACTTTTTTTTATCAGTTTCTAAAATAAGCCATCCCTTTTATGCATGGCACAAATTAAATTCCTATCAAATCTGTTTCAGAAATAAAAGAATCTTTCCACCATCACATTTAATTTCTTTATATCTTGTGCTCATTAAATTCACGAGTTAATAGCACATAAATAAAACATGCCTTTTGCTTCATGAGTCGCACGTCAAATGCATGCACGTTTAAGCCTTAGGAGGGAAAATGAGAAAAATCTGCTAAACCAAGCACGCAAAACCCAGCCTCCTTTCTCTTTCCTTTGTGCGATTTTCAGTTCTTACAAGATTTAATTTAGAAACAAATTATGATACTGTAGAGTTTCATGTCTTTAAATTAATCTGACACAATGATGTCTCCATTGTTATTTCAATCTGTGCCTCCTTTTCACAGCGACTTGCACATAATGAAGAGACTCCTATGACTCCTATCGCAGATGCAGCTAAACTCTACTGGATGTTTGTAAGAACCAAGTACCCAGCCATTCTTGGTGTCGTCATCACGGGGGTGCTTTACACTCTGCTCTTTATCATTTCTTCCTTGATTCTGTACTTGTATTGTCTCAGGTAAGGTGTTTCCACTGCTATGCTCTTTAGCTTTGGTTCTGAAGTTGATGTGGGAAGAAAGGAGGGAGGGAGGGAGGGAGGGAGATAGGTAAGGAGTAAGGAAGGGAATGGGGAGGGAGGGAGGAAGGAAGGAAGAAAGGAAGGAAGGAAGGAAGGAAGAAAGGAAGGAAGGAAGGAAGGAAAGAAGGTAGGAAGGAAGGAAGGAAAGAAGGAGAAGCAAATAGAACCATCTAATTATTCAGACATTCCCCTGGTTATAGCCATTTTTTTCATGCAAAACAGCAAAAATCATGACTTGACTTTGGAAGCAAAGGTCTGATTTCACTGTGGATCATTGTTCTTGTTTTCCCAGATTATGGTCTAACAGAAGCCAAGAATAGTCTTTTGACTTACAAGACATTCTAGGAAATTTCCTTGGAGTGTCATTGACAATTCTTTATCCCCTTCCAGTTTTCTTTCCATCTTCTCAAACATCCCCCATAGAAGAATAATTAGCCAGCTTTAGTCTTGAATTTTCAGATGATCTGGATTTGCCAGGCTCTCAATTAAGAAAGCAAAGTATGTGTGTGTGTGTGTGTATGTGTGTGTGTATGTGTGTGTGTGTAAGCATTGCATGAGTGCATGTACATATGTGTGTGAAAACACAATAAAGTCAATAAATTCAAGGAAGCAAAATATGCTAGGGAAAAATAATTTTCTGATGACTGTTTCCTATGCTGTGAAGACTCTTGTCAGTTGGACAACCTGCTTCAAAGCTTCTTTCAGTGCCATATGAAACATCTATTTGACTTCTGGACTTAATTCAAATTTATGAATTTATTGCCATGATCAGTGTCATGATGTTGTTTCTATGGATTTTTCTATTTTTATAGATTTGGTTGTAAAAATGTCCATTTTTCATGGACATTTGTGCATGGTGTAAAATGTAGGTCCTTTTCTCTGCTTTGCTGTTGAGTATCCAGTCACTCTACTATGCAATAAAGAGGTCAAAATGTCTCTGATGTAATTCCATCAGATACTGTGCAGATCCACTAACCACTATGTAGTTATCAGTGGATCCTCCATTCAACAGTAATGGCCCAGGCTTGTCTTTATACTGATGCTCTAGAAGTTACTGCAGCTTTGTCATATAACCCACCAATATCACTTATGGATATAAATCCAAAAAATTTGAAATAATTAAAGCACTTCAAACTAAGATGTGGAAACCTCGATCTCAATTAATGGAGAACAGATGGTGAAAAATAAATATATACAGTGAAATATTGCAGTCACAAAAATGAACAAAATACTGTAACATGCATTATGTGAATACAACTTGAGGACACTGTGCTAAGTAAAAAAGCCAGTAACAAAAACAAAACAAGACAAAAACAAATGCTTCACAATTTTACCGAGAGGAGGTACCTAAAACAATCAAAGCCAGAGAATCAGAGTAGAGTGGTGGTATTTGGGACTGATGGGAAGGAAAACAAATAATTGCCATTTAACAGATATATTATTTGAATTGACTAAGTTGTGGAAATATGTCACGCAACAATGTGTGTATAGCTTCTGATAATGTATCATTATCAGCACATGTGAGGGTAGAACTCATATTAAATATTCACACCAGGGACTTAGAATAAATGAAGTAAGAAGTCAAAATAATAATTTTTGGAGTAGCGTGTTAAAAAAACCAAGGCAAGTCTGAAGATGACTGGAAGTCTGGGGTAGTCTTTGATACTTTAATGTGCCTGGACCAGAAGAACACAAAGGCATGTATAATTTCAGGCAAAAAGAAGAGGTAAAGATCACACCGTTTTGAGGAATTATTAAACATGTTTGTAGAGTCAAAATAATGCAACATGGCCAGAACTGGATGAGCTTAGGCTGGAAATGTCACAGATCATGTGGTTAGAGACTTTTTTCTATTTTTTTCTTTTTGTCCACGCTACAGAATTTGGATTCTTCTCTGGAAAAATGAAGGAAATGAAGGACTTTCATTTTCAGGAGATCATTTCACTTGTGGAAAGGGGGTTGGATTTAACAGGAGTCAGATGGAAAGCAAGAAAAATCATTATAAAGTAACTGTGATTATCTGAACAAGGAATGTCCAAACCTTAACCAAAGTGAATGACTGTAGAATAGAAAGCAGAGGTGCACTTAAGAGACAGGCAAGATCAGGACAGAATGTGGGGTCTGGGTTGAAAGAAGAAGATGAAAAGGCTTGCGCTATTTCACTTAACTTCAGGCTTTAGACAAGCAGATGGGGGATGACTGTAGTAAAATACAAGCGATATGTTATTAATAAACATAAAATGCTTAAGGGAGCTAACAGATGAGCTGAAAATCCATTTCGATTGACTTTAATATATATGTTTTAAAATATTTTTTGTTCCGTGTGTGTGTGTGTGTGTGTGTGTGTGTGTGTGTGTGTGTGTGTGTAGGTGCCGCCGAAAGAATATATCATATCTGATCCCATGGAGTTGGAGTTACAGATGCCTAATGTGGGTGCTGGGAACTGAACTCTCTGCAAGAGAAGCAATGGTTACATCATCTCTCCAACACCAACCTTAAGATATTTTGTTCTTCCCAAGGGAACATATCCTACAGGAACTCAGAAGGGTAAAGGACAAAGGAATCAATCCTGAGGATGGATTTGTCTTATTGAAGCCTTGAGTTTCAGTACATGGAAGAAAGTACATTACATTGCAGGAGAGACACTCAACACAGAATGAAAACAAATGGTCGCTCTCTGCCTACTTTTCTGTCTTCTTACAAAGCTGTACACAAATGAAACCTAGTTAGAAAAGAGATCCTGTGTGTCTGGATTAAGTCCGAGTCCATTTCTATGTAGAAATCAAAGCTGCACGGGAAAGAGCATTTTGTGAACCCAAGCAAAGCAGAGGACTGAAGTGTCTGAAGACACAGGTGTGGCACAGTTGTAGACATCTTTGAAGACGGCCGTTGGTTCATGATGCGGAGGGAGGGTGAGGTACTGGTGAACTGCTGGTGCTTGGAGGCTTGGAGGAGGGTGCACGGGGTCTCATATGATAGTCATTGCTTGAGGATAAAGTCACTGCTTAGGTTTCCTTCCAGTGGACCGAGCATCCTCAGATGTGGCCCTTATGTCCCTAGTGTAGCTTGAGTAGAAGGCCTAATTCTTCAGGGAGAATTGGGTTGTTTTGACCCAGGGCTGGTTTGTATGTTGAGATGTCATAAGTGCTGTATGTCATCTTTTTAGGGCACACATTTTCCTGGGAAAAGGAAGAAGTCTTTCCTAACCATTCAGTTTGCATTTGAACACCCACTTGTAATGTGGCCCCAAGCAATGTTGTTCACTTGCTAGATAATGAGGGTTCTTCACATATAACAAGGTAAAATATAACCCACTAGCATGATTTTATAAGAGGAGCCACGTGAATAATCACTGTATTATTTAAAATGAGCACAGTTTCCAAAAAGCTAAGGAAATAAAAGAGGAGGTCATGCAATTTTTCTGTCTGTGATTTTAAAAATTACAAGATAATGTTACATATCATTTCTGTCTGTATCAGTGAATCTCTTCTCAGTTCAAATGTTTGCAGCTACATTCTTCCACTGACATCAACACTTTAATTATCTAGATGGCTCATGAAGTATAAAAATGTCAGCCCAGAATTTGTACAACAAATAAGTAGAATTTGCTTTGTTATATAAAGCACAAATACTGAGAGCGAAGCTCAGTGACAGATGAAAACTGAGGAGAAAGGACAAGGTGGAATACGGACACCTCACTGATAATTAACCTGGAAGAACATGTCTTAATAAACCTTGGTGCATTTTCTTAACCCTGCTCTCTATTGGCCTCTATGCCTAACCTAGTGTGTTAGGCCTGAATATGACCAGAAATCCCAAATAGGACTTTACTCATATTTCAAAAGCCAATGTTTTAGAGTAAATAAGTCAATCCAGTCTATCAGCTGACCAATCTCTCCTCACATCACTTCAAAATATCTTCCTCTGCCATGGCATGGTGCTGAGTAAACCAGTTTTCTGAAGGAAGCACTGCCTACAGCAGATATATATAGGAGGAGTAAATTGGAAGGTTTGTTTGTTGTCTTGCTTCTGACATAAATTTAGTAGAGAGAAGCAAAGATCATGAGAGCTTATCTTAGTGAGAAGTGCCAAAGAAGATTTGTGCAGGTTGACTGATGGGGTTGACGTTTAGTCAATATACACAGGCAATCATCTTGTCTTTCTGAGCTTTTGGTGTAGGGCTCTCAACATAGCACTGATAACAGGTAGAGCTGTAGGAACATGGAGGAGACAGAGTCACCGATACTGGCTGCTGACCGAGAATTTGATTTAGCTCTGGGCATTGGAAGCTCTTCACCATGGGGACTGGACCCTGATGAGATCGGGTCTCTGACTCTCACTTACTGCTCCAGGAATCTGAGTTATTTGCCACTGAAGGGTTTCAGTGCCAAAAGAATTTCCACTCCCTGTGGTTATGTAGAGAGTATTGGCTGAACAAAAATTTTGATTCTGTGCAAGACCCTTAAGAATAAGCATAATTGTCCAGGCTTAATTTATTTTAATAAAACAAGCGTTTGTGCTTTTATGTTATTTCCTTATTTATTAAAGGAATACTGCTATATAGACAAAACTAGAAAGTGTTAAAAAGAATAAGAAGATGAAGAAAGCATTGTTAAATTTTGGAATATTTACTTCCATCTTTTATATCCTATGTTTTGAATTTTGTAAATGTGTAATTGTGTATCATGAGGACAGTTCAGATGCTGATTTCCACCTCAAAGTATGATGAACATTTTTACATTTTAAAAATTATTCTCAAACATTTACTGCCTATACAATTTTATACAGCATGTTATATAAGAAGTATAAAGTATTTAAATATATTTTACTGTTGGAAAGTTGATTGCTTCACATTTTTTTTCTGCATCTTATAAATAATTCTGATGGACGTCTGGAAGCACGGGGCCTTACCCACATTTTAATTATTCTTTGAGTAGGATCCTGGACACCCATACACACTGGTTAATGAGATAGGATGTACTGAAGACATTTGATACCCATGGTGGAATTGTCAACTAGGGAGTTTTCACGGGTGTATGATTCTGCAGCCAGTGAAGAAATGAAGGAAAGGCCAATCATTGCCTGTGCTTATATCTTTAATAGACCTACTAAAATCCTGTTGTTTTTCTAAATGTGCCTCTTTTACTTACTAAACAATCTTGATATGCTTATTACCCATTCATCTTTTTCTTATATTTTTGTGAACTGCACTTTTTTAAAGTCCCACTTGTCTTTCTCTCTCTGTCATTCAACTCCTTTTGTTCACTAATTATGAGCCTCACATATAGTAACAGTGATAACCCTTTGGTTATAATTTCTTTACTTCCTAATTGCCTTATAATTTGTATGTGACTTTTAAAATAAAAGCATTTAGCAGAGAGTGATGCTGCATGCCTCTTAGTCCAGTACTCAAGAGAATGAGGCAAGAGTTATTTCTGTTAGTTCAAAACTAGCTTCAGTTATACAGAATTGGGTCAGCCTGAAAGAAAAAGCAAGACACTGTCTAAAAAGAATGAAGTAAAACAAAACAGTAAAATATTTAAAGTTCACCACCAGCAAAGCATTTTTTTCACAGGTTTTATGACTTACTTAAGTAACTCAAAATTAAAAATAATAATACATGTAAAAATTTACAACTGTTTTCTTCTCTCCCATATAGTTTGATATTTTTAATTAAATTCCTAATTGTAAGCCACACACACTTCATTTTGTGTGGATAGTGTTGGTGGCTAAACAGAGTATCTTTTTATCTTTTTATTTTCCTGGCCTATTAATTTTATGCAATATTAAAATATTAGTTATTTTGCCATTCTATCTTGTTGGATTCGTAAAGTAATTTAAATCCACACTTTTCTGTTCTCAGTGTACTACAGAATGAGCTTCCCCTTTCTGTAGCCTCTTTTATAAAATTTATCTTTTTATTAAACTTTTGGAGTCAGTCCATATCTCATAGTATTGAGCCTTGCAGCAAGCGCGTGAGATCTCAGCAGTCATTGTTTGCATAGTTTAATTGTAAAACCTTTCTATGAATAATATCAAAGATCTGCAGGCCACTTCCATGTTCGTTAATATTAAACAGAGAAGGAGCTCTCATGATTTAAATGTAAGTGAAATTCATTTAAGCATTTAGATTCCTGGAAGCTGTACACAAATTTAAAACACTGGTAATCAAGTTAATTAATTTGGGGGTGAGCTTACATCTTCTTCATCGTTGATTTAACGGATCCAAACAGCGTTATAGGTTTTAGCTGCTGCTTCGGAAAATTAATTTAGATCAAAATCATTGAAGGGCCAGTTCTGATGAAAATATCATGAAACTATTCACCCTCTGGGGTAGACATATGAGATAAACAAAAATTTTTTCTTCCTTTATAAATCAATCTTTCTTACAGTGTTCTCTTATTAAAGCAAAAATATTATTTATTACCTTTATGAAAAAAATTTAATGTTTCTGTAGGTAATATAATCCTAAAATTATTGTCTGGCTCTTCATCATTTTCTACCCTGATTTATCAAGACTATGAAAAGGAGAACATGCTTGCACGGGAATAAACACATCTCTGGTATTTGTGTTCTATACTGCTCTTCTAAGTCAACGGTTCTCAACTTGTGGGTCACAACTCTTTGGGGTTTGCATACCTGACTCATGCATATCATATCTTCATTATGATTCATAACAGTAGTAAAACTACAGTTATGAAGTAATAACAAAATAGATTTATGTTGAGTTCACTGCAACACGAGGAACCATATTAAAGAGTCACAACATCAGGAAAGTAGAGAATCACCACATTTAATTCTGAATGTCATCAGAATTGCCCATTGCTGTGGGAACATATACTTTACTGACTTCTGTCTCTGTTTGTTAGACCCCTTAGCCTCCTGGTGTGTGTAACATGTCCATCTAGGTGCTGGCTGCCTTTCTGTCTTGTCATCAACATGAGTCTTTTCTCCCAATCTCATGGATAGCTACAAGAAACTGGAGAGGTATGAACTGAATATCCTTCCATCTGGCTTCTTTTCTTTTATTGTAACACTGTAAGAGCTGGGTGCCATGGTGTGTGTATATTTGTAACCTAAGAATTTGTGAGGTTGAAGGAGAGACCTCACTACAAGTTTGGGTGAGGTTAGGCTGCAAGTTCAAAGTCAATCTGGTGCTTCATAGTAGGATACTACTTCAAAAACAAAGGGGGAAATATCAAGAACAAATAAAACTTTCTTCAATCTCATCACTTTCAGGACAGCTGAAGTCTAAAAGTCAGTTAAGATTAAATGGCTAATTAGTAAATTGTATCTTGCTGAAGAGACTTCTGGTAAATTAACCTGCTTCTAATGCCTCTTGGGAGAAAAGAAACTACAATAATTGGCTGGTATTTGCCCTTTCATATTATGCATAGAGGATACAGTGCATATGAATTTGACTGATGGGTATCAGGAAGATGTGTCTATCAGGATGAAGATCTGTGAAGACTGATGTAGTCTACTCTCTGGCTTGAGCTGATTTGGGGTCATTAACTTAAGGAGCTTCCTGAAAAGCTCCCACAGAAGCATTTGCCTCTGATAGGATCAGTGCCAAGCAGCAGGACCTCATCTTGCTTCTGTTTCAGAATTTCTTCTTCTTCTTCTTCTTCTTCTTCTTCTTCTTCTTCTTCTTCTTCTTCTTCTTCTTCTTCTTCTTCTTCTTCTTCTTCTTCTTCTTCTTCTTNCTTCTTCTTCTTCTTCTTCTTCTTCTTCTTCTTCTTCTTCTTCTTCTTCTTCTTCTTCTTCTTCTTCTTCTTCTTCTTCTTCTTCTTCTTCTTCTCCTCTTTCTCCTCCTCTTTCTCTTCCTCCTCCTCCTCTTCCTCCTTCTCCTCCTCTTAAAAACTCTTCCTGAAAAATTTCAGCAACCAAATGAAGAGGTAAACAGAAGCAGTATCCCCATTTCCTGGTAAGAACCGAGGACAGTTAGTGTGCGTTAAAAAATAGTATGTTGAATTCACTGTGCTGTGTACTTTAATGTCTCATCACTAGTCAAGGTAAAATGTGACAGACAAAATGACGTGAGATCTGTGAACTGAGGAAAGGAAAGGTGTTGGATTCTTCTCTGCTCTGTGCTCAAACACAAGTGTGTGAAATAAAAAAAAATCTGTTGAAATTAAAAATTCATAAAAAATGAGCATATTTTACTGTAGGATGAAGATACATCTTTCCTTTGACACTAAACATAATTGTCTATTTAAAAGAAAATACAGCACAATATGTTTACAGCAGGGGCAATGCAAAGGTGATTTAGTTAATACATGTTAAAAAATGCAAACAATGAAGGCAAACAATAGCTAACCACGAGATAGAATGTTCACTAAATCCCTGCTTGACACCTCTCTAACAAGGCAAACGATAACTAACCAAGAGGCAGAATGTTCACTAACTCCCCCCTTGACAGCTCTCTTACTTGGTATTTGTAAGTCTCAATTCGACTATCCAAGCCCTCTGCTCTGCCTCCCTGCCCAAGCGATGTTTTCCCACTAATGATCTGTTAAGTGGGTTAATATGAGCCATGCTCACATGCTAAACACTTCAGATAACTTCCTGGTGATGTTGATGCTGGTCACACTTGCTAGGGAACTGTGCTGCATGGCGTGGGGCTGACACTTGAGCATCAGCAGGGTTCTTTGTCATTCTCATTGGCTATGACACCAGCACTCTCATCAGCACTATGCTTTCCTGGTGGGTAAAGTTTCAAAAGTGGGTTGAATTAGAGAAAGTACTGCTACTGTTCTGGTTGCTTTTACAGGGTGAGTTACCCTGGAACAGATCTTAAATCAGGTCTACCTACATAATGGGACACATCAGTGTCCTCAGAGGAGTGTCTGTCACTGTAGGCTAATACTAACAGAACTGACATTCCAGACTGGCTTTTAGAAAGAACAGAATCCTAAATCTAACCAATACATTGCCAGCTCTTATAACATTCTTAGAATTCTCTAGTACAGGTTTTTTTTAAAGATCACATTCCCTTTGAGTTGGCTTATGGAGATGACATGGCTAGGTCTCACACTGCAGGAAATTGTTCTTGGCAGAGAACTCCCAAGTATGACAACAGAAGCATAGCTAATAAAATAATAAAGACAGCAAATTGTACTACATAAAACTTGGAAATTTGTATTTATCTCAGGGAACAGTAGAGTGTAAAAAATAGAGAATAGGAAAAAATAACAAAAGTATTTTTACATAATTATTCTGGTTACAGAAGAAATATATGAAATGACATAATGAAAAGAAAGTAACACTATTCAAATTCCTCAAAAGACTTGAAGAGACCTTTGTCAAAGAATACATGAAATTGCCATTAAACAAGAGCTAATGCATAGAATCACTAATTAATAGGAAAATGAAGTTCAAAACCCTATGATGTAATGATGGCATACATCAAAGAACTACTACTATAAAAAGCAGAGAAGGGAAAATTATTGAAAAGGTGTGAAGAAGTTAGAACTATTGGTACATTATTGGCAGGAACACAAAACAATGCTGTTGTTATATAAAAGTGTGGGTGTAGAATCCTCAAATAATTGAAACAAATTTCTGTAGATAGAAGTTGCTGTCCCACCTGGTCCCGCAGTTTTTTAGTCCCAAATAAACACACAGAGGCTTATATTAATTAATTATAAACTGTTTAGCCTATTGCTCAGGCTTCTTACTAACTAGCTTTTACAACTTAAATTAACCCATAATTCTTATCTATGTTTAGCCACATGGTTTGGTAACTTTCTCAGTGAGGCATTCTCATTTTGCTTTCTCTATGTCTGACTTGTGACTGTGTCTCTGCCTTTCCTCTCCCCAGACTTCTCTTAGTCTGGTCTCCCCACCTATACTTCCTGCCTGACTACTGGCCAATCAGTGTTTTACTAAATCAATTCAAGTAACACATCTTTACAGTATACAAGAGCATTCTTCCACAGTAAATTTCATATGATATATCATCCTATTTCTGCTTATTTATGTCTCAAAGAATGAAAGCTGGATAGCTCAGAAATGCAAGCTCACATTCTGGGTTGCATTATTCACCATTAGCCAAAGAGTTATAAGAAGCCCAAATGTCCACTAGTAGTTGAGCAGATGGAGTAAATGTGAAATATGCAAGCCCTCAAATGTTATTCCTTTCCATATTAGTGTATGTATTCTCTCAGCCAGTCTCTGTCTTGCCTACATCATGATGTGACAATTCCAGGGCTCTCTGACCCTGTACCTTCCCCCAAGCCTGGAATCCTAGCCTTGGGCCATTCCTGTTGACTGTGCATCGATCCACCATAACTCCCAGAATGAAACATAAAAACCATGTGTGTTAGCTGAGTAAAAAATGCTGTAGAGTGAATGATGAGGATGATTGTTCTCTGACAGTGTGAGATCACACAGGTGTGAAAATGTTGACCCAGTGTTTAAATACCTGAGACAGCTGTCTCTCTTGAAATGCACTGGAAAGGGGAAGGGCATTTTGAATTCTTTCCACTGTGGGTACCTTTTTAATTTCTGAATTTGTTTCTTTCTCTGAAATTCTGTTTCCCTTTTCATTTTTCTTTATTCTTTTGGAGCATTTTGTTTTCTTCTGTTTATGATTCCAAAGCAGACCCAGATGAATTCCATTTACTATTAAGCACAGTTGTGAGTACTCAGTGGTTTATAAAGACTGAGCTGAACCTGTCTTTGTGTATATATCAATTCTTGGCTGCTGTTTTCCTCATGTAAGGTATTTGACAGCCCTACTGAAGATCACATGCATTTCAGCATGTAGTAAAAATAAGAATGGATTTCAGTCAACTGGCTGTATGCTATCTGTTCAGAGCCCTCCCTGCACTGTGTTCTAATGGAATGGCATCAGGAAGCACTCACACCATACGTGAACTGACTGCTTTGTATGTAAAATGACGACACTTTTTGGCGTAAGCTATACATGTATACACGTTTGCATTTCAAGCAGTTTAAAGTCGCAGGCTCCATCTTTTCTCAGAACCCTTAAAATAGTCTAGTAGCTGTTCACACTTGTCCTTTTTAGCTTTGAAAGAAATGCCACATATTAGGTTCCTGGAAATGACCCACATTCCAATGTGAACAAACACAGCAGCTTCTGCCACTCAGCAGGCATGAATTGCTGCATATGTAGGGCATAGGGTAGAAGACTTGGCAAATTACCTGGTTTCCTTGGCCATCATCAGCACCTGTGGCTGAGAGTGTGACCTATTTCTCCAAACAATAATGCCTCAGGCATTGCAGACAGGTGGACTGGAGTTCACTTTTTAATTACATTTTGAAGAAAATAACTTAAAATACAAAAAAAATTTTTCAGGCATATTGAGAAGTCAGATTGCTAAAGGAAATCCATGTTGGCAACGATCATCATATAATGCTGTGATATTTTTAATGTTAGAAAGTATCAGCTCTCTCTTAAAAACCTTGTATTACAAAAACACTACAAAAATTTTATATATACTTCCCTTTCTTGGGTTCTTTAGGTACTGTTTCCATGGTTGTGTTTGCTGTCTCTATTTCTTGCCCAATGGGAGCCAGTATCTTTCATTTGACATCATTCGACTTGACTGTCACATACACACATCTAAAATGGAGCGTACAGTATAGGTTTTTTTATTTTGTTAATGTCAATTTTAAAATAACATTAAAATTACTTTACTTTTCTATTTTTGAAATTCACTTAGCTTACTCTCAAGATCATTAGCTTTCTGAGGAGAACCTGAAAATTGGAGACTCAGAAACACACATCAAAGGATAAAATAACCTTGTATGCCAAAGAATAAAGTCACATTTGGATATGTGCTGTATTGCACAACTAATTATATCATCAAAAATTATATAACCATGAGTTTTCTATTATTTATTTTTATTTACATATACAATCACAAAGTGTCTTTTCCTTGTTTCTGTAAACAGGCTTTATAGAGCTGTAAATGTGCTGAAAACTAATAAAGGTTTGTAAATTGACTCATTAACAACACATCATGGAACTTTACATTGGAAATGCCACCCAAAATGGCAAAAAAAAAATTAAATACGACTAAAATGCAATTAATCTTTGCACAGCTTTCCATATTCCAATGTGCCATTTTGTTCTCTGTCAAAACATTTGTTAACTGTCCTGCAGATCCAAGCTTTGATGTTTACATAATTATTCTTTCACACAGAATAAAAGAGAAATAAAAAGAAGACAGACATTTTCTGGGCAAAGGGAACAGAAGCCAGCAGAAACAGGACTGTGATTCCTAATTAATTCAAAGTTAATTGCATTGTTGATAATCCTGCACTTACAAATCTTCATATAGCAATTGTTTACAACAGCGAGTTGACAATAATTTAACTGCATTAAATTACCATGGAAACAGAAAGATGTACCTTTACATTGAACAAGCAGAAGAGAATGGTCAAGAGTAGTTCTCGTTTTTTAAGCCAACCATAAAATCATTCGGACGGCTGGACCAGAATCTCAAGGCAGAGCACAACAGTGGAAGCATTCCAAGATGGAGTCAGGCTGGCTGGAGATGCAGTCTATGATGCATATGCAAAATCTTGGGTTCGATTCCCAGAGGATGTAGATATACAGTCTCGTCTCACAGGCTACATAACCAGCCCTGTGATGAATTCAAGGTCACTAAAAAAAAAATAGACTCAGATTTTATTAAGAAATTAAGGTTAGAAAATCAATGCTATTCTATCAGAAATAATCAAATTAGAGGTAGTTAAGTGACATTGGAAGTTGCATGTGTTTGTCTGTTTGAACAGGGTCTCACTATGAAATCTAGCTGCCCTTAAACTTGTTTTGTAAACTAGGCTGACTTGAACCCACAGAGATCTACCTGCTTCTGCCTCCTGAATCCTGGGATTAAACGTGTGTGCACCACCCACACAGGGAAATATATGCTATAACATGAGTCAGCATGATAGCATAAAAGAAACTTTGGACTTAGTTCTTCTTTTGAATTTTATTTTTCTTACTTTTGCTTATTTAGTCTATTTCAGCAAGGAAGTAAGTCTGCCCTGTTGAACAAATGACATGCTAATCTCGAGATACTTAATTGAGAACAATTATCTATAGTTCAAAATGCCAAATTAAGATAGAAATATTTCATATGCATAAACTGGTATTCTTTGACCTTTATTTATTTATGTATTTATTTATTTATCTGACCACTGACTGAAGTAAAATGCTACTAATTCTCCAATTGGATGTTCAAAAGGCATTTCTGCACATATATTTCTCTTGATAATTTCATACATGAGTAATATATTTATATCATTTTACCCCATTCCTCCCCCTTCAATGATTTCTGAGCACACCCTCAAATTCATTGACTCTTCATTATAATTACTACATACATGTGTGTGCATGCATTTATACACACTACACACACACACATTTTATGTCTCTCTCTCTTTAGAGAGACAGATGCTCATATGTACATGTGTTTAGGACTGATTACTTGGGGTTGGATGAACAAAGTGTCTCATCTCTGAAGGAGACCAATTTTCCCTCTCCAAGCAGCTCTTAATGACCATAACTCTTCATTTATAAGAAAGAGCCTTATGAGACATCCCCTACCCACAGTGGTATATATCAACTGCTATTGTCATTGTGCTGATCTTATTTAGGCAGCCATATTGATGAGATATCATGGGTTTAGCTTCCCTGACATATATAGAAGACACTATCTTGTAGAGACACCCTCATTCTCTGGCTCTTACAATCTTTATGTCTCCTTCTTCCATAACGTTCCCTGAGCCTTAAGTATGGGTGTTGTCTGAAGTTTCTGTCCTGCCCAGTTCCCGTAAGAACATTAAGTCCCAAAGAAATCACACAGAGGTCTACATTAATTATAAACTGATTGGCCTGTTAGCTCAGGATTCTTATTAACTAATTCTTATAACTTATGTTAGCCCATAATTCTTGTCTGAGTCAGGCACGTGGCTTGGTACCTTTTTCAGTGAGGCAGTCACATCTTGTTTCCTCTGAGACTGGGTCACGACTGCAGACTGTGCTTCCCTCTTCCCAGAATTCTTGTTGCCCTGCCTCTACTTCCTGCCTGGTCACCCACCTATACTTCCTGCCTGGCTACTGGCCATTCAGCGTTTTATTAAAAATAATACAAGTGAAAGGATAAAAGATCTTTGTCCCTCAGCACACGGGGGTGTAGATATACACATTGTACACCCTAAAACCAGAAGCTCATTTTTGTAGCAGATGGAGACCATTTCAGAAATCTACAAGTGGTCCAAATGCAAAAGACAGCTGGCCAAATAGCTTGAGCATCCAATATAAACTAGTTATTTTTCAAACTTCTCCTGGGCTAGCATATTGACACTGATCCAGGAGGGAGCCTGGTATAGCCTTGAGCTTACCAACACACCTCTGTTGAAACTAGTTCTGGTGTGTGAGCAGAGCTCAAACTACACAAAGGCAAAGTATAGACAGGCTATTTTTACTCTGAGTTCTGACAAATAAGACAAAAAATAAATGTAAGTAGATTAAGGCTAGTTACACATTTATTTTTCTCTGTTATTGGGGATATTTAATGGAAGATGTTCTTAAACTGTGACTTAGTTAATTTCCCAAATAATGTCCCAAACTGTAGATGTTGCCTAACAATGTCGAGGAATTTACTGGACTTGAGGAGAGTGGGGTGGAACAAACTGGGAGCAGTATTCTAAAATATGATGGAAGAAGGGCGAATCCAAATTCAATTTTCTTTAGGGAAATTCCCAATATTTGCCTAATTTGGGTGTTCAATCACAATAAATGGCTAAATATTTTTTTAATTTCCTGCCTCACACATTAGTCAGTAAGTTTATAGGAAGTAATAACAAAATACCAAGATTGCATTGTTTTTTAATTAAAATTAAAATTTTAATTAAAAAATCTGAATTAATTAAATTAATTTAATTAAAATTAAAAATCTGAAAAGATTTTTTTTAAAAATAATTTCTGGAAGTGTAATAATCAAGTAATTTCTGAAAAATGCAACAAATGGGTTGAATAAATAGGTGATGATAAGAAAATCACTACTTGTTCAATAATTCTTTGGAAGAAAAAAATTGAAAATGTGAAACCAGACACGAAATCCTCTTTTCTTAGGTTGCACAATGACTCCTGGATATTAGATGTATTTCAGAGACTCCACAGTGAGGAAGCCAAGTTCTTTATACCATATGATTTGGAAATTTCCAACCAGGAGCTGAGCCACATCGTGAAAAAGTCTGAGCAGTGGAGAGGGCTCAATGGGGAGAGAAGGAAGGTAAGTTGGTGCAAAGTGGACCCGATGATGCTAAAGAAACCCCCCTGTCCCCACATCAGAAAGCTCTGCTTGCCTTTCCTCCTGCTGTCTGGAAGTGGCTCACTATCTTGTTTGACACAACGTTATGGATTTTGTGTATTTGATTTCATATTCTTTTCTGTTTGTCAAAGTGAGGTGGTTCTTAGTTTAGAAGTTATTCTTTTTACATACAGATACACATACACACACTGCACACACATACAGATACACTATTCAGTGGATGTGTGTGTGTGTGTGTGTGTGTGTGTGTGTGTGTGTGTATGGCAAATCTATATAACAGCTGTGAGGTGCACAAAGGAAGATGGGGATAGGGTATTTGTTTATGAGGGACCGGCTTCGGTAGAGTTTTGAGTAGGCAGGAGGAAGAAAATTATCCATCCTCCTATAGTCTTTGATGCCTTTGTTAGTGGGTTCCTAGAGTCTTTTCTTGTCTCTACAGACAATAATTTTTAAAAATTTGTTAGCAGCACTGGACATTTGTTTCATTGGCCTCATCTATCTCCATGTTATCAGAGTTTGTCTACCTGTTTTTCATGCTTCTTACTCTACACAGTCCTTTGATGAAGTCCTTTCAAAGTACTGCCTGCTTTATTAAGGCTCTCAAATATACACACTTGGCCACATCTCCCTTTTGAGTCCCCAAATATATAGCCCAGTAGCTTATTTTCAGATGGATAGCTAAAAGATAAACTAACTCCTGTGGTTCAACCCGACTCAATTTCAGACATCTTTAATTTAACATGCCCTCCACCCGTGTCAGGATCCCGAAGGAAATTATACTCCTGTGGTGTTTATATGTAATATTTTCATCTATCCTGAACTGCAAAGGACCAGAGTTTTTCCAAATCTGCTCTTACCTTGTTGACTTTTATCTGGTCAAATCCTATTGAACTTGCTGAGATTCTCTTCTTTAATCTATTTTCTGTTGCAACAGAGACACAGGACCTTAGTGCCCACTGTGAAAGAGCTGTAGGATCTGGAGAACTGCAATGTCTATTTGTGATTTCACCCTGCTGTTGCCCCATTTTCACACTGTGAATCCCTTCTCTGCTCTGGTTACGATGACTTTTCTAACACATAAATGTCTTCCTGCCTTTCTTCCCATTGGCTGCTCCTAACCGACTTTTTGAATCACATCTCCTGAATTTTTATCCCTCTCGCCTCTTCCCAATAAGCACACATTTTTTAAACAACATGATTAATTCAAAAATATAAATACTTTTATAAACCTTTTATGCATGTTCTAGGTCATGTACACTCCTGTTTAAGGGAGATTCTCTAGCTACTTGTGCATGATATGATGAGTCTCTCTCCAAGTCTTATTTTTAAATTAAACTTTCTTTTTATCTATTCTTTTGCTATTTTACTTGATGCATCTCAATACCATTCATTTCTTGTCTCTTTGTATCCACTCTCTGAACTTGCAACCTTCCCTGCCCCCCTCCCCAATAAAATGTGTTTTAAGAGAAAAAAAAAAAAAAGGACAACTCTCATCACGGAAGCTGTAGTGCAACATAATTAGTCATGCAGTACATCCTTTTAGTCATATATATATTTTTAACTCTTTTTTATTGATTTTTATTGAGCTCTACATTTTTCTCTGCTCCCCTCCCTGCCTCTCCTCTCCCCTTCAACCCTCTCTCAAGGTACCCATTCTCCCAATTTACTCAGGAGATCTTGTCTTTTTCTACTCCCCATGTAGATTAGATCTATGTAAGTCTCTCTTAGTGTCTTCACTGTTGTCTAAGTTCTCTGGGATTGTGGTTCGTAGGCTAGTTTTCTTTGCTTTGTGTTTAAAAACTACCTATGAGTGAGTACATGTGATAATTGTCTTTCTGGGTCTGGGTTACCTCACTCAAAATATCTTTATGTGCAAGTGTACATTGCAAAGAGTCATTGTTCTGGTTCGAGGCCTCTGGATTCTGCTACATTATTGATACTGGACCCTCAATGGGACTCATGTTGGATATTCTGTTCTTTCCCTGTGTCATGGATATCTTGCAGCTTTGGGCCTGCAGGACTGGTTCCTGCACATGTTCCAGAAGATCATAGATGGGGTGGATGCTGGGGTGGGCCAACGCATAACCCTGGTTCTAGACCTGGGTAGGTGCAGGATTAGTCAGCTCACTAGCTCCCTCTGTCTTCACCACCAGGGTGAGTGCTCCCTTACCCCAGCTATTTCACCCCTTGCAGCAATGAGCAATGGGCAGGGATAGTTCTCTGTTTTTACAAGTCTTAATCCAAGGGCCTTCTCTGCAGATTTAATCTAGACAGAACTGTTTCCTTTTGTTCAAAACTTCCTGTCTTACCTGACTCTCCAGTGTTTCTGACAACCTGAGGATGCCCACAGTTCCTCTTTCTTTGAAACTAATTCTCCATGTAGAATTAGAGTGATTTCTCCATCTTTTTATAGCACTTGTCTCTTTTGCTACATTTTTACTACTTTAGCTTTGATATATGCAGGAACCATTGGCATGTTAGTTTCTTTTCTTTTCTTTCTTTTCTTTTTTTTTTGCTGTGATAAGTATCATGACCCAAGGCAATGCAAGTGTTTATTTTGGCTTATGGTTCCAGAAGGCTAAATGTCCATGATAGTGAACAAGGCACTGGGGCGGGAACAGTAATCTAGGTGACCACATCTCAGTCACACACAGAAAACTAAGAGTGAACCGAGAGTGGGGAAGGCTATAAACCCTAAACCTCAGTGCCCACACCTAGTGACACACTTCCTCCAGCAGGCCTCCACCTCCTACAGGTATCATAACTGCCTTAAACAGCACCACCAACTGGGGCCCGAGCGTTCAAATGCATGATTCTACAGTGTGCAGTTTTCATTCACCTCACCCTTGTCAGATAGTTGGACATACTTAGTTTGCCCGTGGATTGGAATGGACATATATAATGAACCTTATCCTGCTGCCTACTTAACATGTAAACATCAGCTTAAGAAACGGCAGGTGGTTTTACTTCACTTGGTCTATCTTCACTTCTGCTTTGTAGTTAAAACTAGTAGTGGAGCTGACTTTCCCCAGATTGCTGTCCTTGAACTGAAGCAAAACAAATTGAATTCTACTGTGTATTCATCCTGGGTTCTCATGGACTTACAACAACACATGTAAAGGTACAGCAGAGTTGAAATTAATTATGCAAGAGCACTTCCTCTCTGCGATAATTTCATAGTGCCTAGGGTATGTATAAAGAGCATTTTATTTCATTATTAACTTTCACAACATGGAAGTTTAGAAACTTGGAAGCTATCCAAAGTTGAGTACCACGATGTTCCAAAAACAACAGCAGTAAGTTAAAAAAAAAAAAAAGACAGAGGAGAACATAATTATTGGGATATTTATTGGCTCTCTTTAGCAAAGGGGAAGATAGGACTGATGCTTCAATTCTAGAAGTAGTATTGAAGGAGATTGTGAAATTATTAATATTTATGTTGTCTCTTGTATAATAACTTAAAACAGATCCATGTTGGGGAAAGTTGAACTTAGCGGAAGACTTTAAACTTTGAGTGTCAGTAATTTTTGTGTTCACATTCAAAAAGAGCAGAGAAAAAAAACCCAAATAGATTAAATGTAATTAAAGTAAACAATGTAACCAAGATGATGGTAGAATAGATTTTGACTTAGATGTGGTTGGGTCATATGGCTACATAAATATCTATTATTCTCTTGATAACACATATTGATTGACTCATCCTCCATCAGAGGCAAGAACTATGAATATATTTCATAAATCACTTGAAATCCCACACAATACCTGTTACTCTACGTTGAGAACATTATGTTTATGAAGAAAAGACACTCTGAAGAGATAGCTCAGTGAACAAAGGTGCCTGCTGTCAAATCCAATGACCTGTGTTTGATCCCTGGTACCCGTATGGTGAAAGCAGAGACCCAACTCCCACAAGCTGTTCTCTGCTCTACACATGTATGCTGTGGCACACGTATGTACACACATGCGCGCATATGTGTATTCTTACACGTGAATAAAATGTAGTTTTTAGAGATTAAAAAATGTAGGCCAGGAGAGATGGATCAGTGGGATGTAAAGTTCTTCCCGGGACCCAAGTGTGATTCTCCACCCCCATGTCAGGTGGCTCACAGCTTCTTTTAACTCCAGCTCCAGGGGCATCTGACACCTCTGCTACTGAAGGCACCTGCGCTCACATCACGTACCCACAGAGGCATACACAAACACATAATTGGAAATAACAAAATAAACTTTAAATCACCTTAAAATAAATCCACAGACTTACCTTTGACCTTTGCTATGTCTCTTGGTCCCTGGATACTTGTGTTGTGAGACCTTACAATTTACTTCTCATGATATTCTTCTTACATTGTCTTATGTTTGCTTATTTAGTCTGTTTCAGCAAGGAAGCAAGCCTGCCCTGTGGAACAACTGACAGGCTAATCTCAAGATACAATGCCAGCTTAGTTGAGAACAATTATCTATAGTCTAAAATACCAAATTAAGTGTTGAAGCGGTATTTTCACATAAAATATTTCAAATGTGTAAGCTAGGATTCTTTTTGGCATTTATTTATTTACTTACTTATTTAGTTGTGCATGCATATGCGTGCCACGGCCTGCATGTAGAGGTCAGAACTTAACTGGCAACTTAACAGAAATTAATTCTCTCATTCCACCATGTCGGCCATGAGGAGACTCAGGGTTTCAGGCTCAATGACAAGTGCAGTTACCCACAGAGCCATCTCACTGTTGCCTGGAATTCTCGTGCTCTCCAATTTTATCTGCAGCTTTGTCATGTGCCATTAAGACTACAAGTCTCCTTTTTATGTGCTGGAAAAATTGCACCATAAATGGACGCTTTATAATATGCTTAATTTCCTTTTATTAAATTGATACACGCAAAAGCATGGAGCACATTGACACTATGATGAGAACTTAACATTGTTGAGTTTTTATAATTTTTGCAGTTTCATTCATGTAATTTTTCATTTGTGCAGTGACGGCCAAGATGATAATTCCAAAGTGTTTTAGCCATCTTTTTTTGATAAGGAAAGGTCACTTTCAGTCATCAGAAAAGACATCATTCTATTAAACTAATTTGCCTACATGCAAATTTTGTCATTTTACCTCATTAACTATTTATCATGGAATAAAAAGTATATATATTCATGAAGGGGCAGCTTGCAGCCTGATGGAGCTGGAACTAATATTTAGCAACTCTAACGACTTTTTTGCATCCTTAATTAGATAGCATAAGGTTGATATGATTAGGTCAGGATGTAGTGTTTTTCATTAAAATACATTTTAGAAGCTGTATTCATAATCTGCCCTTGCAATTAAATAATGAGCCTATGAATTTAATATTATCGACCCAATTATTATCCCATGCAAACGTATACCTTTAATAAATTTGTGCCGTAGGACCTTCATTAGCATCAGAAAGAATGATATTTCTAGGTCCGTAGATTGAATAACTATGGTTAAACTTAGGTAATGATCTTAAATGTATCAGGAAGCAAAGCTCTGATACCTAGCCATCCAATTCTAAAATGTTCCTTACTATTTGTTGAAGACTCATTTACATTGTAATTATTTTCTTAAAGAAAACACCGCTTTAACACAGGCTGCTGAAGCTCATTAAAAAAAAGCAGGATGTTAGGTGGAAAGGAAGGTGAGAGGCAGTTGTATGTTATGGAACAGTAGTATGAGAATTTAGAGATCTACTCAAAAGCAAGATTGGAAAACATCTGTTCTAAAATGTCCATTTCTCAACATCTGTATCAGTCACACACAGCCACAGGCATTAGATGAAGGTGATTTTTTTTTTGGTTGTTGCACGTTTCTGCCGTTGCTCAAAGATGGTTGTGTGGAAGGAGGAAGGGTCCTGTAAAAAGGAATCACCTTCTGCTCAGGTGGATGAGTAGAGGGAAACACGCACACAGAACAAGCCCAATTCTCTCATCCACCCATTCAGTAGTTATTACTGAACTGCTACTTTTGTGAATTGGGGCAGCAAACACAATTGGTTGGCATCCTTAGTTCATTCTTTACGAAACTTACTAACAAAGTTATGTACAATTAATGATGTTTTAATTAAAGGAGGTAAGAAATAGACCGTGTCCTCGTTTAGTAATGAAGCGTATAGAGAAGCCAATCATCACTGTTCACAAGTAAACTGCACATATGTGTAAGCAGACTTAGGATGCTTGCATAGAGCCAGAGCTCATCTCTAGTGGAGTTTGAAGTCAAAGTGGGCAGAATGCTTTGGTTTATGATGCTATGGTCGGCAGCACTAAGATAAGATGGCAGCAAAGGTGGAGAAGCTGCTGAGTATCAAGAATGGGAACACTAAGGCTTTTCTGTGCAGAAGGAGGGAACAAATGGAATGGTGGAATAGTAACCGGATGGCAAATTTAGACACTGGAAGTCCTCTGTCCCCCAGCCGCAACAATGGGTAGTGCAGTAGTTTGAGGGTAATTGGTCCCCATACTCTCATAGGGAGTGGCACTATTAGGAAGTGTGGCTTTGGTGGAGTGGTATGGCCTTTTTGGAGGAAGTGTGTCACTGTGAACTCCAAGGTTTCCTATGCCCAGGAAAACACCCAGGGTTTCATTCAGTGTCCTGTTGCCTTCTGATGAAGGTGCAGCCAGAGCCATGTCTGCATGTGTGCCACCATGCTCCTTGCCATGATGATAAAGGACTGAATCTCTGAAACTATAAGCAAGCCATCATAATTAAATGTTTTCCTTATAAGAGTTTCCATGGTCATGGTGTCTTTCGAAGCAATAGAAGCCCTATCTAAGACAGACAGAAAGGTTTAAAATATCAGACTGAGAACTTAATATTGCCTAATTGTGGGAGCTGTATTTTTCTCACAGGCTGAAAGAAGCCATTGACAGCCTTAATAAGAAGATCTACCTCATGTCTTTAGGGCTCTGGACTATCTTTGTACTGAATTCTATATTGCTAACTTATCTACTTATTATTTTCACATCACTAGAATCAAATAGTTTATTGTTCTCTGTTTAGCGTTTCACCCCTAGTGGCATTCCATATCCATTGGAATATCTAAATTAGTCATGATATGTTCTAACTACCCAGTTCATTGGATCTCACAATCACTATTTGAGTTGTTTTGCATATCACTGAGTGTCCCTCACAGAGATCTGAAGCAGATGAAAGGACCCTTGAGCACTTCATTAGCTTGATGGGGTCTTGAAAGTGAGCAAGGAGAAGTAGAAATTCAAAATGATAACAGGGAGATCTGAATCAGGCAGACCATGGAAGTGAAAACCCAGCATCAGACTGAATTTAAGAGTAGCTACTTAGAAGATTAATGCCTGCAAAATAGAGGAGACTGACTTTTTAATACAAACTCTCTATTGGAGCATATCCATCTATGCAGGCATGGTCTCATAAGACAGTTCTGCACAAGTGTCACCACCCTTTAACCATATTCATCTCTGATTCTCCTTTTTTTTTCTCCTTTTCCCACCTGTAACTCAAGTTCAGTCCACAAGATAATCTACTTTCTACTTCTACTTCCACGTCTCATCTGTTTATGGTTTCTCTCTCTCTCACACACACACACACACACACACACGCGCACGCACGCACGCACGCACGCACGCACACACACACACACACACACACAGAGAGAGAGAGAGAGAGAGAGAGAGAATCTAGAACCATAAATACAAATAAATACATTTGATATTTATCTGTTCTGGAATATTTAACTTGAATATATGATCTCCAGTTGCATTCATTTTCAATGACAATTTTGTTCTTCCTTGTGGCTGAAAACTCCATACATGTGTTTGTGCATGTGTTTATATATAATACATTTTTCATCTATTCTTCTGTTGGTGGACACTTAGTTTTAACCCATAACTTGCCTATTGTTACTAATGCTTCACAGCCATAAAGATACCAGGTTTTCTATAGTACGATGTAGAGTCCTGTTTGTATATATCCGGGAGTGGTATAGCTACCTCATATGGCAATTCCGTATGTTAGTTCCATACAGATTTATATAGTAAGAATTCAGAAGGGCTGGAGAGATAACTAGATAGTTAAGAGCATTCCTTGATCTTCCAAAGTACCTGAGGTTAGGTTTTCCAACCTATGTAGAACAGCTCACAACTGCCTGTGACTTCAGATCCAAAGACACCAATGTCCTGTTCTGGGATCTGAGGACATTTCCACTCACAGGAGCACATAACCCCCAACTCAGAAAATACATAATTGAAAAATAAAAATAGATGTTAAAAGTAAAGAATCCTGACTCTTACTGGATAACACATTAATAGGTTGTTGGGACTAGAGGAAATGGGATTCAGATATCTATCTCACGTAGAACTACAGGTTAAAAGAGGTAAAATTGTCAAACAAAAGAGGCGATAGAATAATAGAAGTAACTTCACATGTTATAATGCTAGCCCTCTCATGGGAGTTCCAATGGAATGCATCCAGGATTTTCTTGTGGATACATTCTATAGATTTCCAAAAGGCTGTTGACCCACTAGTCACTGGATTATTCTTGTGTAAAGAACACATTTTAATGAGTGCATCTTAAGGATATTCGTACACGATCTTAGCCAAAATAATTTCTGTTGAATAATTAAATTTCTATCTGTTGTTCATTCTTCCCAATTCTTTATCATCATCATCATCATGACTTTTAAATATTTTTGAATGTAGACTATGATTAGAACTACAAAAATTGTATGAACTTAAGTTCTTATGCAACAAAGAGGTTGACAATATCCCAACTAATTGGTAATACTAAATTTTATCAACATTTTAGAAAATACACAAGTAGAACAGTTTTTTAAAATACATAAAGAAATGAGAATTTCACTTTTACATTTTCAAAGTCTTAGCAAAGAACCTGCAAAGGGGAGTATCCTCTCTCTTGGTTGGGTGGTCTTGGGTAATTGAAACACCTTTCTTTTATCTCTAAAAGTCCAGAATGTTTGTTTATAAGCTAACCAATACATTGTTAAGCTTTTGAAAGGCTATTTAGCCATAGAGAGATTGATCTTTTCTATAAAATGAAAATGATAAATAAGAACCAAAGAAAGGAATCAGTAGAAGTTTCTGAAGACACCTCAAATGTTTGCGTTTTAAAATCGACAAAGATCTATTGCGTTCCGTTAAGTACTTTCTCCCTTAATTTTAAAATTATTTCTATTTGAAGTGAAGTCCAATCCATATGTTTTTGATTCATTAACACTTAGTTTGTTAACATCCCTTTACTGGAGTCATGTATAGCAGTCTTTTCATCTTTTTTTTATAAGCTTATGTTCCTCAGACACAGGAAATCAAGTTTTTCTAAGAGTAAACAAACTTGAACTCAAAGAGACATGGGGTTTGGAGGCCTCTATGTGTAGACAGCACCTATTAGCTTTGAACGACTCCTCAATTCACTATGCAAATTTTTCTTTAGCATTCCCTAGAATGAGATATATTGCTAATTAACTGAGACACAAGTTTCTGTCATATTTTATTATTTACTGAAATTTCCTCTCTTACATTAATTCTTCTTCATGATCAAACAGATAACTACTAACATATTAATGAACAAGTCATTAATAATGATTATTTAATTGTCATCTCCTTATTTATTCTCATTAATAATACAAGAGCTACTTATCTTTTAATAATTATGTAGTGGCAAATGAAGGTTTCTTTAAAGCTCTGAGATATTTTCCTGTATTTTATTTTCTTTTATGGTATGGTGTTCTTTAACAGGAAGGGTCAAAATCACGTCTTACTGACACTAAACAAACACAGGTCCTTCACATAGCTTGAAAGCGTGGTAGATTTTAGAGGTTGAAGTGCAACTTCATCAATATATTGTCTCTCCTATGACCTTAATTCACATTAACTTATCTACTTACTACTGTTAAATACTCTGAGCAAAATTCTGAGCAATAATAAAACTGGGATAATTTTGCATTGGAAAATATCATCAGAATATTAGTACCTGCTGAGAGAAATTGTTTTAACTGATATTTTCTTATTGACAGGTAGATCAACTTGAAATGTGAGTCTTATTATTTTTAGAGATAAGGGAAAGGGAATCATAAATCTCTATGACTGCCATACAAGAACTCTAGAAGCTTTTTGTAGGATGTTTACAAGTCGATTCATTTAATTATTAAAGCAAGTATATGTGGCTGATGTTACTCACTTTACAGATGAAAACATGAGACTCACAAACATTAATGTTTTTCTTTCAACTATGCATTCATTTATTCCCCTATGTGTTTATTGATTATCTTTTAATAAAGTAAGCAATTTTGTTATATGTGAGTGCAAGACAAAACAACCTCCTTTTCTAATGGGGATACCAGATGATGAAGTCACAACAATACAGCAGGAACTAAGTGGTTTGTTGATAACATGAACAAAAACAGTATTAACTTTTTTTAAGGTGTCAATGTAAGATGATTAGGAGGAAACATTAAAACCTAACTAGTCCTAGAGCAAATTGGTACCAATAGGAAGGCTTATGAAACAGAGAAATTAAATACAGTATTTTTGAGAACAGAAAAGATTTGTAATGGCTGAAACCTACCTGCTGTAGCCAATATAGGTCTAAGTCAGGATAGGAAGGTCAAAAGTGCACACAAGCAAAGTTTGTGCACTTAGCTGGACTACATGACATGGCTATTGGTCTGTCATGAGATAGGTAAGATTGGCCACCTGTGAGGTTAGTTTAATTTGCTAATGGTCAGATCTCTTTAATCAACCTCAACTCCATGTTTTAGTAGTCAAAACTATTCCCTTGTCTATCACTCACATCCTAAATATTTCCTTTCGTACCACCCACTTCCTTATTCAATAGCTTGGTCTCATAATTAACTGGAGAAACAAATGGTTTTGTCTATTTATACATTTTGTAACGCTTTGGCTTGTGAGATAGTTTGTATTTCTATTTCAGTTCTTGGATAAACAAACCCAAGACTTCAAACCATGATATAGTAACATTACTGACATCAGTGTTTCCCTGAAATAATTATAAAAAATAAGGAACCGCTTGTTTGTCCCGGCCACCCAGAACCGAAATAATCACACAGAAACTGTATTAATTAAATCACTGCTTGGCCCATTAGCTCTATTTTCTTATTGGTTAACTCTTACATTAATTTAACCCATTTCTATTCATCTATATATTGCCACGTGGCAGTGGCTTACCGGCAAAGATTTGGCAGGTCTGACTCTGGCCACTCCATGGCATCTCTCTGACTCTGCCCTTTTTTCTCCCAGAATTCAGTCCAGTCCTCTCCGCCTACCTAAGTTCTGCTTTATCAACAGGCCAAGGCAATTTTTTATTCATTAATGGTAATCACAATACACAGAGTGGACTCCCACATCAAAGATGTACAAAGAGGAACTAGTAAGAAATGAATGAATGATAAACTTGCAGCTGAATAAACCAGGTAATGAGTTTCCAGATTTAGCTTAATTTCCACAATATACAGAAACAAAAATCCACTATACCAATCGTTCTTGGGCCTTAAAAATAGCAGAACTGAGCAACGTTGGGAAAATTAAAGATTTGCCTGCTGTCTTTCCCATCCCCACAAAATTGCTCATGTACACATGTATACTCAGATTCTGCCCACAGTTCCATAGGCGTGCAGAGCAGGTTTGATACATGCTTAGGACTATCTGTTCTCGCTTCCTTGTGAGCATCTTATTTTCTGAGTCCATTTTCAAACAAGCTCCAGTACAACAGGTGAAATTGTACGAAAATGTTCCCTGCCACACTATAAAGTGGAAAGGGGCAAGGCAGATGGGCCAAGAAAGATTGCAAATTCATCACAGAAGCTGGGGGAAAGTGAACATAAGAAGATTGCTTGAATTCAATGCCTAACTTGAGTTAATATGTTAAAATGAATCATTAAGTAACAAACAATTAGTGAAAAATTCCAACAACTAACTTTTGCTTACATTAATTATTAGACTGCAAAATTACATTGATTCTGTGACCCAACATAAAATTTTAAGACATTATAAATTCGATTTTCTAGGTTGATTCCACATAACCTTTAATTAGTAACATTTCCATATTGTTTAAAATTCTCCAAACTACAGTGTAAAAGATACAATTTGTCAGAATCATTACATTTTAGGTTCACAATAGTTTTGCTAGTGTTAAAATTTACTGATTAAGAATTTTAATATTGAAATATATGTAGTATCCAGGTTGGCAGAAGTGTAAAATTCAGGTTGACCTCTGAGTACCTTATTGTGGCCTCTAAGTATATAGATAATGGAATGATATCACAGCAATTTGGAGAAAAAATAACTATAGACTTAGCCCAATAACTGCATATAAACAAGTTAAATGTTTTATGATGTATCCAAAATTGAGGAAAGTTACTGTTTCCAAATAACTCACCACAAAAAAAGAAAACAAAACAAAAAACACCAAGTTTTAAATGTGGAACTCACTCAGTGAGGACTCAGAATTAAAAATTCAGCATTTTTAACCACAAAGTTGTTAATGCTACTTATAAAATATAAAACACACCTATATATTCTTTGACAATTTTCAATTTTTAAAATTGGCTTTGACAGAAGGCAAGACAGGATACTTGGAGGGTACATAAATAATAAACTGATTCTAATGAGTTCAAGAGTACTTTAATAATAATTAGGAAATGGGTAGGGGTAATTAAGGCAAATGAAATTCGCTCTCCCATCATGAGCATATACACATTCTTACTTACAGTAGAATGTAAGTAGAATATAAGGCAGTAAACCTTTTTGGAAAAAGTTTCACAATGATTGTTTTAGGAATAATCTTATTATTTAATTCAGGAATTTCACTTCAATGACGCTACCCAAAGGAAAAAAATGCAGAAATGCAAATAAAAATTGCATGAACACTCTAAAGGAATAAATATTTTGTCTCATTACAATCATCCATAGGTTTGTTGTGTAGTCATGGCTTCCTCTGATGATTCTTCTTAACATATTCTGATTTTCTACAAGTCATATCTTTTATGATAAATATGCTATTTTCATAATTTGGGTAGAAAGACCTATAAAATAACTTCTTTGAAAGAAAGAAACATCAGTCACAATTTTGGATTCTACATGGCTACCCTCATTCAGGAATATCCATTTTGCAGAGGAAACTGAGTCAGACAGAACTAGATCTTCACAAAACCGTTCTCACAAGTAGGTAGTTGAGCCATGCCAATCTGCTATGAACCGGCTTGTCATCTGTCTTCAGCAGGGAGGGAGGAAAGTAATGCAAAGCTTTTGTGTTGTAAGAATGGTTGGCCAACATGTTTGTAGCGGGTTCTCTTATCCGTGTTGATGGTTATCATATGAGGTTTGATGACACAAAAGTCTTGCTTAATTTGGTGATAGAACCCAGTCAGACTGTTTCAAGATGCAATGTGCTTGGCTGTTCTTTTTGCCTTTGTTTTACTCCTTCCAATTAGCAGTGCAGTTGGCTCCTTTTGTCCCTTCCAATAGTGCTGGCTGTGGTTTGTGTTTTGACTAGGTCCCGAACCACTGCTCACCTGCTGTGTTTGGCTCTACTCTACCCTTAGCAGGTACAGCCACCATGCTGGGCTCCCAGGGACAAATATTCAATCTCTGCTTTTGGCTTCCCTGCTACTCCCTTGGCCCATTCTCTGGCAATCTGCTGGGAAAGATCTACATTTTATACTATGACCAGCTGCCAGGCCACTCCCATGACTCCCCTGTACCCTGGATTTAGATACCTGCTTATGGTTGATTTTTTGATATGAAAAAAAATATGCTTTATGAGGACTTTAGAGAAATATCTCATGATTTATAATATAAATCCTACTTGATCTAAAGGAATGACTTCACACATTTGATTTTACTCTTTCCCCTGCTATTTCTGTTTAGAGTGTCTTCTACTTGTTTCAATTACACATAAAATTTGGATCTGTGAGTTATAAATTTTATTATTTGTTATAATAATGGAATAACCTATGCCAATAAGTTGTCATTGTTTAACCAAAAATAGCAGTTTTCTAAACTCTTAAACATCTTCTTATGTTTTTATGTATTTCAAAACCCAAAATATAATTGAGAAGAATTTATGCATAGGTAACTGAATAATGTTGATCCACTTACAGATTTCAAATTATGTACAGTATTATACATAATACTGTATTATTATGGGGATGGGGATCCAATCAGGAATGGAGAGGTAAGCCTGGAGAAATGATAGCTCAGCAGGTAAAGTGTCTGCCGCACAAGCAGGAGTACCCAAGAGCTGGTCTCCAGCACCTACATGAGAGCTAGACAAGGCTAGCATCTATAACTGTAGGAGGAGGAGCAGGTCTACTTTTGGTCCTGGCCGCCCTGCTAGCTTACATCCGAAATAATCATATAGAAACTGTATTCATTTAAACACTGCCTGGCCCATTATCTCTAGCCTCTTATTGGCGAACTCTCACATCTTGATTTAAACCATTTCTAATAATCTGTATAACACCACGAGGTCGTGGCATACCGGGAAAGGTTCAGCATGTCTGACCTGGCAGCTCCATGGAAGCTCTCTGTCTGCCACACTGCCCTTCTTCCCAGCATTCAGTTAGGTCTACTCCACCTAAGTTCTGCCCTATCAAAAGGCCAAGGCAGTTTCTTTCTTAAACCAATGAAAGCAACACATAGACAGAAGGACTTCCTACACCATATAACTCCAGTGCTGGGAAAGAGCGAGGACACACTATGAATTCAGTGCTTAGTTGAGGAAATTGGCAAGTTTTCAGCTCAGCAAGTGACCTTGTCTAAAAGCTAGAAAGGTGGCTCAGTAGTTAAAAGCTCATGCTCCTTTTCCAGAGGGCCCAAGTGCACCTCCCAGAACCTACTTTGGATGCATCATAATGGTTCCAGATGATCTGGCACCCTTATCTGAGCATGTGGCCTATATATATATATATATACACAGACACACAAATAAAGATAAAATAAATGTTTAGAAAATGGGGACACATTTTCAAAAAACTAAGATAAGTAAGGAACAAGTCAGACAGAGAAGTGATTGAGGAACACACCAAAGGTTCACCTTCAGCAATACCTACATACCCCCCAAAAAGAATAGTGAAGCTGATATTTGATATCAAATATATATGTATGTATAATTAAAACATTTTAACATCTATTGCCAAAAAATATAAACCAAAAGTTTCCTGTTGCTATAAGAACAAATTAAAAATCCACTTCTTATAATGTCTAAATTCTACTTATAATATATAATATATAGAGAGATTATTTCTTAAACCTACCATATGCCTGTCTGCTTTAGGAAAAAGCTAAATAATCTCTTTTTAACGAAATGACAGGCATTCCTGAGACTACAGCTAAGAATCTGACAATAAGATCTCGTGCAGGAGGTGCTTCTTCATTTTGTATTGCTTTCATTGGTTGAATAAAGAAAACTGCCTTAGCCTTTTGATAGGGCAGGACTTAGATAGGCAGGGAAAAGAGAACAGTATGCTGGGAAGAAGACTGAGTCAGGGAGAGCCACCTGCCATGAAGCCTGCCAGGTCAGACACACCAAATCTTTTCCGGTAAGCCACACCTCATGGTGATACATAGATTACTAGATATGGGTTAAATCAAGATGTAAGAGTTAGCCAATAAGAGGCTAGAACTAATGGGCAAGGCAGAGTTTAAATTAATACAGTTTTCTGTGTGGTTATTTTGGGTATAAGCTAGCCGGTGGCTGGGCGGCGGCAGGTTACAGCCCGCTCTTCCTCATGCAACACAGATCCTCATGTGACAAACATTAAGTAATAAAAGACTTATTTCATTATTTTTTAAAATATACTTTCTTCTTTAAAATAAACAAAATGAAGTTTAACTTTACATGTGTATATATATATATATATATATATATGTAATATTTCTGCTATAAACCCAATCAGTGAATTTTTATAATGTTTACAGTGTTTGGCAAACACCACTGTAGTCTCATTTTAAGAGATTTCCATCACCTCAAATATTATCAGAAAAAAACAGAAACTTTTGCAGAAAATCAAGAACAAAAATACTCTACAGCAGTTATTCTCAAGCTGTGGGTTGTGACCTATTTGACATCAAACGACCCTTTCACAAGGGTTTCCCAAGATGGTTAGAAAACACAGTTGTTTACATTATGATTTATAACTAGCAAAATTAGAGTTATAAAGTAGAAACAAAAATAATTTAATAGTTGGGGGTCACCACAACATGAGGAATTGTGTTAAGAGGTTGCAGATTAGGAAGACTGAGAACCACTGCCCTACAGTCTTGCCTGCAATCCAATCTTATGGAAGCATTTTTCCCAATTGAGGTTCCCTCTTCTCAGATGGCTGTAGTTTGTGTCAAGTTGACATAAAACTAGCCAGCACAAATATATTTTTGCTTGCCAAAAAATGCATGTGGTACACATACATACATGAGGCAAACACTCAAATACATAAAAATAAATATAAAATTACAAGACAAACCCAACAAAAATTCATTGTGTAATTCTGCTGTTTCTGGTATAAGCTGTCCCACTCTAAGAAAATGTATTTGCTTCCCAGTGGGTTGTCACATTCAAAAAGTTGTGCAGAAGTGGGAGATAACTTTTACACACATGCAGAGTTCAACTGAAGTACCATTTTTTACTTTATCTATTTAGAGGTCATACCATAAAAGACACCAGTGCCGAGGGAGATGGCAATGAGCTTTCTCTGTAGGATAAGTCCTTGCTCTGCCTCTCTTTTTAGCTTAATTAAAAATGATCACATTGCCATCATCTGATGCCTTTGACAGACTATGGACATATAGCCAATTTGGACATTTTCACCAAAAGCTATGAAAGGCTTAGCAGTATGTGTCAACAGTGTCACATAGTGGAGTCTCCAATGCATTGTCACATTGCATTTTCTTTTCCTCTTAAAGAAATGTTAAGGTAAGAGGTTAGGAAATTTCACAGGTTAGGAAATTGGTCTTTGAGAAGCCATTTCCCCTTCTTCATAAAGGTCAGGTCTCAACTCTTGAGGGTCATGACTGTCTCATATATATATATCTATATCATCTATAACTATATATAATCATGCCTAGAGAAAAGGTAAAAATCTCCTAAATAAGAGCCCTTTCCTTTACATTCATGGTTTTTAGTGAATAATATTTAAATACTTTCCATTGCACTTTGTACGATACAGGAAATCTAGAGAAATGAGGAATGATACTGATGGTCTATTGGAGGTCTCAGTGGGTAGCAATACTTGCCATGCAACCACAAGAACCAGGTCTTTGCTCTTCAGCACCTGGAAAACAAGCAGGACATGGCTTCATGTGCCTGTAACCTCACCACTGTGAGAGGCAGAGACAGGAAGATCGCTGGGACTTCCAAGCCACCAGCCACAGTCCAGGAAGAGATCCCATCTCAGAGAACAATAGAGCAGGACACCTGAGATGCTCCATTAGTCTTCACATGTGCTCAGAGATATGTACACACACACATACACCCATGTACCATACATACATGTAACAAACCACGAAATCTGAACTCTTAAAATAATAATGTCCTGTGTAATATGGTCAAACCAGAAATCTCACTATTTGCTCAGACAATATTAGCCAAGTAACAGGTAGTGAACATTTTAGATGTATTAAATTTGACATAGGTTTGGAAGTGCAGTACTGTTCCAGTAAAATGTCATGATTGTGTAGAACTTTATCATCTGGTAAGATGTATTGTCAAAGTGCTTAGAAGACTTTGATGAGGTCCACAGACCTCCAGACTGTGAAAGACCACGTATAAGATTAGAGTAGAATGTTGCCCCTGAATCCAGTAACCACTACGCAGAAAGTTTCAGGACCTTATGTACCAGTACATATGGTAGGCACCTCCTGAAATTATCCTCCCAATGCAGGAAGTCCATAGAGTCAGAAAAGCCTGCACAAAAAGCAAGCAAGACTGAGACTGAGCACCAAGATTATGGTTAGTTCTAAAAAAGGAAAAATCGACTAAAGCAGTTATTTAGTTTCTCTTTTATTATTCAGACAAAGCCAATCTCCAATGAGAATGATGACACCTCACAAAAAGGACCTGTCGATCTGGGTAGTCGAGTCATACATGCTTTCTCTCTTTGCCTTTATTCTCACTGTACTCTGTACCTTGGTATTGATGGACAGAACTAACACTGGGTTACTGGTTTCAAGGCCTGAGGAAAAGAAACAGTGGTCATTGAGGTGCAGGCACTCACTCAGTAACTTTGTTTCTCAGCCCTTTGAAATCTTTAAATCTAGAAGATCCTTGAACTAAGCATTATCATTAAAGGATGCTGGAAAATCTTGTGCCCTCTCCAAGAATCCCCATCTTTAGACACCTGTGATAAACAAACCAATAACTGACTGCAGAACTGAAGCAAGTACCTTGGCCCACTGCAAAACAATCCCACCTCCACCAGCACACAACCTTAACTCTGTCCTGTGTATATTAAGATTCTGGAGCTGTTACTGCTATAGCAACCTCTCTGCCCCACATGGGAGGGAAATCAGCACATTTGCAGGTATCACAGGCAGGGGATGCCCCAGACCCAGCCAGCATCTGGTCAGAATGCTTCGAGCTTTTCCTCACTCCACTCTTTTCTTCCTCTTTGTCGCCACCAACAGTTCTCTCTTTCCTTTTCTTTCTTTTTTGTTTTTGTATTGTGTTTCTTTGAGGCAGGGTATCACTATGTACCCCAGGTTAGCCTCACACTTTCAATTCTTCCCCAACCTCTTAAATGCTGGAATTCCAGGCATGTATTGTATCCAGCTTTCTCAATCTTTCAGTTTTCTCCCGCCCTTTTATTTCCATGACATATAATCATACCATGGAAATGCATATGTACATATGCCAGAAGTGGGGAGATACAGAGACTAGAGATTGGTGTAGGAAGGTTCTTCTGTATTTCTGTGCTTTCATTGGTTAATAAAGAGACTGCCTTGGCCTGTAGGATAGGACACAGTCCTTAGGTGGGTGGAGTAGACAGAAGACTGGGGAGAAGGGAAGATGCCAGACGCCATGATGCTCCTACCCTAGATGGACATAGGTTAGACTCATGCCGGTAAGCCACAACACATGGTGATACACAGACTATTAGAAATGGGTTAGTTTAAGATGTAAGAGTTAGCCAGGAAAATGCTAGAGATAATGGGTCAGGCAGTAATTAAATTAATACAAATTTCGTGTGGTTATTTTGGGTATAAGCCAGCCGTGGCGAGACACAGCCCTCTGTGCCACATACTACAAGAGATTATTATTTCCTCTTTTTCTCCTCTTCTTTTCCTGTGTCCTTGGATGCATCGGGTATAAATCATTATATAAGATCCAGGTTGCAGGACGTGTGGGTTTAATATGCTGCCAATAAGCACAGGTTTATAGACTTGTTATTTTCATTACTGTTGGGTAAGCAACAGTGCTAGAAGCCACACATGGGCTGAGTGTAAAAGTGATTGTTTCTGTGTTTGGCGTGATGACCTGGAAAAGCACTTTTGACTGTTGGAAGGAAAACAGTCAGGTTGATCATGGCTTATGGCAGGAAGTGTTACAGGATAACCATCCTGAGTCATTATATGACTTCCTGAACCCTGAGGAACAGGCTAGTGCCCTGTCACCATCTGTCCAGTAGAATGAGCCCCTGAGAGGAACAAGCATAAGGCTAGCTTTTTATTATGGTTTTGTTTTGCTTTTAACCTCTATACTTAGATGTCTTATTTATTAGCCTCAATAAATCGCTGATGTGGTTTCCTTTAAGGATGGCAATGCTCTCTGAAATAAACAATGAAACTACTTGACTTCAGATGGACTTGCCCTTTCCATCTTCTCTTGCCCTATTTCTTCTCTTCTACTTCAGACAAATCTTAGAGACCCTCACATGGGTGTCTTCTTTGGCCATTTGATGCAGATGAATATGGATATATTGTAGTGAACTTCTATAGACACATATAAGACATAGTAAGTTACTTAATTTTATGAACTGCAATGTTTAACTTGGAATGCTTTCATATCTTCCTGTTTTTAAAACAATAGCTCCCATAGCTAAACTTCCAAAAGTGCTTTTCTAGGGCTGGATGTAATTAGCAACACGGGTTTTTTTCCTCCTTTGACTACTAGTAAATAATTCAATAAAGCCCATGCATATCTATGTTTTCAATGAATCACCCCAATGTCAAGTGAAAGACTTCATTGTCCTATTTAGCAAATAAAGGAAAGACTTAGAGGAATTACCAAGATGGCAAAAAGTTGCTAAGGGGCTAAGCCCATGCTAAAGTTTATCCCTCTTGAATTCAACACACATGATCCATCTCAATGCTTATTTCCCCAGAGCTATCTGAATTGGGTAATAACACAGAGTATAATTGTTAGGTGTGTTTCACAGAAGAATGAAGGACAGAAAGCAGTAAGTTTTGCATATGATAGGATGAACTATTGAATCTATTAAGTCTTTTTAAGAAGTTTTTTTTTTTAAATCAAAGTTATGGGAATAAAAAGATGTCTAAGTAGATAAAGATGCTTGTTCCCTTGTGCCCAAAGCCTAATGATCTGACATCAAACTCCAGGGCCTACATGGTGGAAGGAGAAAACTTTCTTTCACAAGTTGTCTTCGGTATACACACAGACACACACACACACACTCACGACATAGATGATACAGATATAGATCATATACATATATACATACATACAGATAGATATAATTTTACAAATGAAGAAAGCTAGGTTATTATCTAACTTCTAAAGATGTTGAAAATACGCATGTGTGTGCATGTTTGAGTGAGACATAGATTGTTGTGTAATCCCTTTGAGAGGACATAAAAGTCACACATCCTTTGAAATAACATGCAGATTGATCAGAAGAGACAAAACTGTAAATATCACATGGCAGAAAGCCACCTGTGGCAGTGTGTTATGAAGGAGATGCATATTTAGGAGCTCTGAGGAAAAAGGAATTGTTTGAAAGTATACAAAAATCCAGTAAGACTTGACCACTGAAATGGTCATCTCTAGACACAGAGAAGCTAAACTGACCTGGGACCTGTGAAGGGGTCTCTACGTCTCCTTCTCTGTTAAGAGTTTTCTAACAAATCCACACTACTACAACTGCTGGTTTCAAAACACTTGCATTCCGTGTTCAAACGTTCATTCAAATAGCCATGAAGAGAGTGCTTGGCTCTCAGAGACTTTAACAGAGCTATGTAGGCCTGAACCTACAAAAGAATTTGTTCAATATTTAGAGCAAGAAGGAAACGGTGAAAACATGAAGACTCCGAGCTCACAAAGATGTTTATGGTCCCTCCATGGCTAATTGAGTCAGTTGCAAATCCCTGCCCTATTAAACAGCACTTTGCAGACACAGCCGCCACACCTCCTCTTCTAAGAGCCCGTATAAATTTTTAGGGACTTCCTACTTCCTTGCTTTTTAACTCTCAGTTTGCTTCTAAGCAAAGGAAACTTTTTTACAACCCGTGGGATTGAAAATGATCTCCCGGGGTATTTGACGATGGCAAATGAGGATCTTTATGGAGTCCATTTTCTGGTCTGAGAGACACATTTTCCCCCAGGTTGTTCACAAAACTATGGCAACTGATGGGGTGCATAATCTGACTTCGGAAGGAGCAGGGGTCTTTCTTTCAGACAGCATAACTATCCTACATCAAGCTCGATGTACGGAGGAGTACAACATAAGCAAATATGACATTTACTCTGTAAGAATTTTACATTTGTCTTTCCAGAAAACATAGACAGAGAGGAGGTTAGCATATTTTTGGATTATAAAAGGGAATAATTTGGCGAAAATGGTAAGAACTTAATTGTCCCCAAAATAATGCAATATTTTATATCTTAATATGACATCTTTATCCCTATTTGAATACTTAAAATCCAAAGGCATTTTGCTAAGGATAAGAAGTGTGCTTGCATATGTGTAACCATTAGATTTCTTAAAGGATGTGGAGAGGAGAGACAGAGTGGGACTGCTTCAGCCCAAGTCCAACCCCCATACCAAGAGTCACCATGTTGCTTACAGCTTCAATAAACTTGTTTCTGTAAAAGAATTTGTTCTGCAGGCAGCAAATAAAGTTTTATTCTTCCCTAACATAAAATGGATGCCAGACAGACCACCAGCCTGCAGTTATAAACTCCTCTTCCAAACCCAGAACCCTAGGGTTTATTTGATGCGACAGGTCAGAATATTGAAAGTCACATGTGGAAATCAGATCATAAGGGCATCAGTTCACATGTGTGGTAGAATTCTCAGAAAGGGAAGACAGGCACACTCATTCTTTCTGCTTACTTTTTCGGAAGCTCTAAAGAACTACGATGGAATTTATAAAGGAATCCAAGAAGTTGTAGGGTATTTGACCAAACCTTTCATAAGAACCAATGATTAGATTGCCTTAAAACACAAGCAATAACTTAGGCAGGAGAAAATGCAAATCATCATTGAATGGAAGTTTCAACAACTCCTTTTCTGTCTCTGTGACAAAATGACCTGCTGATGACAATTAAGAGGAGGAAGGATAAACTTCACCTCACAGCTTCAGGAGGTTCAGTTCACCAGAGTTCATCAGCTGCTTCATTCCTATCATGGCAGGCCAAGACACACTCATGGTGACAGTCCATAGTCAGGGATGGTGCACTCTCAGTGGTCCATGCCTAGTGACCTTCTTCTTTTTCAGTTACATCCCTCCTCCTAAACTTTTCATAATATTCCCAAAGAGTGCCACCATATGACGGCATATGTAAAATGTAAGTCTTTGGTACAGTCTATGAATTACACAGTGAAAATCTAATATACTCTGTAGATTATTTGGAGTAAAAAAAAAAAGACTTTGACCCATTCACCAATCAGTGGGTCTTTACTGGATACCTTCTAGGTTTTCAGAAAAACACTAGTGCCAGGTAAAAGAGTGTTTATTTCATGTCATGCCACACCGAGGTGCCTCATTTGGATTGTTATTTATATTTCTCAGTAACTGTGTGAGGTAAGGACCATTGCAAATAAGAACTTTAAAGCACACAGCAGTTTGGAAATTTTCTTAAGACAACGCAGTGTGCAAGCATGGAGTTGGAAGTTGAACTTGGGACACTTGAGTCCAGGAATATACTTAAGCTAAGGTATGTGTCTTGGATTTATCCTAAAACCTATATGTTCAATCCCTATATAACTAAACAAGAAAATAAAAAACATACATGTGTATGTCTACATCAACATAGTTAACATCTACAAAAAATTCAAATGTTTGTTTACTGGGGAATGGTCAAATGATTCATTTAATGGAATACTATTCATCAATAAAAGAAAATAAGTTGTAATATCAAGTAGGAGACAATAACTACAAAAATATGCTAAGTGAAAGAAGCCAAATGCAAAATATAATACTAGGGCAAAATGAATTATAACATGATTGTTCAGATTATATGCCCTAATATGCAGACCCTAGGTACTCTCTACCCTTGAGGTTGGAAGAGAGTGGTAAACACAGAGATAGTCACTCCGGTCAATAGGTTAGACTGTATGGAAAGGATAAGAAGATTCTGCAAGTATAAATATGTTAGTCGTTAGGTTAAAAGTTTGGGATTGGCCGGGCGGTGGTGGCACATGCCTTTAATCCCAGCACTCAGGAGGCAGAGGCAGGCAGATCTTTGTGAGTTTGAGATCAGCCTGGTCTACAAGAGCTAGTTTCAGGACAGGCTCCAAAGCTACAGAGAAACCCTGTCTCAAAAAACCAAAAAAAAAAAAAGTTGGGATTGTTATGGATGGACCTGGCTTAACCAGTCAAACACTTTTTAAAGGAATCTAGATCTTTCTTGAAAAGCCAGTGAACACAAGAGAGTCCTTTATTGTCTTTGAAGAAATGTGTTGAAAATTACCTATGGAGGGGACCTTCAGCAAATACCCAAGGATCTGAGGGGCTCAGAGGGCTCCTAATCACTAGCTACTGCGAAAGCTGATAAATCAGTTCTACAGACACAAAGAACAATCTGCTGAAAGTCTAAATGAGTCTGGAAAGTGGACCTCTTCCTTAGTCAGGTTGCTAATAAGAATCCAGTGTGGTTGACCTCAGAATTGAATTTTGCTAATTCAAATCACAGAGTACAACAATCCCAACTAATTGGGACTTAAGGACTCAAAAAAAAAAAAACCTATGAGGTCAAATTAAGTAGTGCTAGTACCTTGTTACATGGTAATTAAAAAAAATAACTTAGTGCATATCGAACCATTATGCTTACTTAAAATATCTCAACGAGGCTCCTAAAACCCTGAAAAAAATAGCAGTCATTCTAGATATGAGAGTCTAGCTGATAAAGAACATGTGTGTCAGGCAGAGGAGAAACTATGTGTGAAGTGGCAAGATTCAGCCTGCCACCAAGTTGTGCCTGTATAGGACAGAACTAAAGAGCCCAGTAACACCATAGTTACTTTGTTGAATATCTTAATCGTCACCATAGAAATTTCGCAAGATCCATGGAGATAGAGCCAGAGACCCACATTCACATCAG
>JAQHUG010000008.1:16379553-16406499 GCA_028555095.1 Dicrostonyx torquatus | reverse complement strand
GCCCCACATTGGGCAGGCATCTTAGAAGCCATTGGCTGAAAGCAAGAGGGCTTAATCTCCTGCAGCAGGTATATAATTTGGTTCTCTTTAGAATTTCAACCTTTAAAGATACCCAGTTAAATTTTTTAGAGTAATTCACCTTTCCCTTGTTATTTTTATGATTTCCTATGAAAATAGTTAATATCTTGCTTTCCTGGTTACTATTTGTGACAATAATTACATTAAATTATGCTCTTTATAGTAGAGTCTTAGGACTTAGTACAAGCATTTCTCCTTCAAACACTCTTCAGACCATCCCACACACATCTTAGTCAACACCAAGGGTTTGGGGGAAAGTGTTTTCTTGATGTGAACAAACGTAGGGATACATAGTCCATATAAACTCTTGTACCTTAAATAAATAAACTTGATGATGATAATAATTTGTAACCTCAAATCCAGAATTTTCTACTATTTCCTGTATATTGACAGTCACTTATTTGTCAGTTGAAACTAGATAACTGTGGAACTAGAAGGTAAATGGAAGACAAAGAATGAAAAACAGAATTACAGCTGTCAAAGTGACAGACATTTTGAGATAGCTGCAGGTCGCAGTGTCTCCTATGCTCCATGCAGACTTCTCAGCTTTTGCTGGAAGTATCTCCAGTATGTGAATTGCTCCCCCAGTTGCTTGTCTTCCCGAGTTTGCAGTTCTCCAGCCACTTTCCAGCTTACTCTTCCCTACTGCCCATTTCTTCCACCAAGTAAGTTTCTGCCACAGCTCAAGAACATTAGCCAACTGAACTGAATGTTTTCAGTAGGTACATATTTTAGAAACATGCAACTATCTTTCTGTTGAGTTAATTTAGCTAAAGTTAAATGAAGGACAATATCTTTTAGTTATAAACACAGCAATTTCATTATTTTTAACTCATTAGTTTTGAAATCAATTTTTAATAATGAAATTATGCCATTCAAGGCTCTAGTTTTCCATCAATCAATCCAAAGCTATTCAGTGTATTTTATAGTTTCCATTTTATTTATGAGCTGTTGGTTATATCTCAAAATTGTATCTGTTGCAGTGAACACTGGAATAGAAGTTTCATCTCCTCTTTGTCTCTGTTGTTGCAAAGGAATTAGATAAACTGAGAGTTCTAGTTGATATTTTTGCCTCTAAGTAGATTTAAGAACAAAATGGAATCGATAGAAAATCTGAAAAGTAGACAATAAACTACAATAAAAAGCAGTGTGTGGGGGGTGCCTACTCATGGGGCTGCTGATAAAAAAAATGAAGCTGTACGTTTGACAATAATGGCAGCAGTTTGTTGTTGAAAAGTTGTAGCTGCTTTCAGAGTCTTTCATTTGATGTTGTTTTAAGTTCAGATTAAGCATTTAATTATTCAACAATACAGGTGCTTCAATGTGTGTTTGTGTGTGTGTGTGTATGTATGTATGACAGGGGTGGATGGGGAGGGAGGGGGGCTAGTGCCTTCTGTTCTAACCTAACCAGTCTCATGTCAACTAATCAAGAGAAACCAAACAGCTCCTTGTACCATCCTTGATTGCCCAACATGAACAATTTGCAGACTGTGGTGCTCCATTTTCTTTATATAGAGAAATACTATCTAGTATGTGTAGATCTACCAGAAGAGAAGAACCAAATACCAGGTGAGCTTCATTGTAGTAAACAATCTCTTAGCAAACATTGAAAAGCAGTTTTATTTTCTATAGCCGTCAAGTGGGACATGGTTAGAAGTTAGTGTTCTGCCCCATGAGTCATAATTTTCTGGATCCCTATACAGGGAGAGTGACGATTGGTATTATTTGTTTTAGCATCCTAGTCTTTGAGCTTAAAACAAAGGCGAAGGTGAAGAAAAACCTTAACTTACTGTAGGTGTCTGATCTACAAGTGAAAATGCTGTCTCCATTGTTGTTATATCACCAGTCTGGGATATCTCAATGTGTTTCCACTTCAGTGCAATGCACTCTAGTGCACATTTGAAAACAAAGAAATGCTTAGAAATCCTGGAGTCAGACAATTCATTTATGCCTGTTCTTGAAATGATGAAAATCTACCTAAGGCAGCCAGAGAGATGGTTCAGTGATTAAGAGCACTTGCTGTATTTCCAGAGGACTCGTGTTCAGTTCCTAGCATCCCTGTCCTGCAGTTTCCAAACACCTGGAACTCTAGCTCCAGAGGATCTGACACCCTCTACTGGCCTCCACAAAGACTGCACTCACATGCACATATGCAAGAACATGTGTGTGCATACATGACTAAGAATTAAAAATATTTTTGAAATATAGACCTAGAACTCTATTTGCTGAATAAGACTGAGTTCAGAGATACAGATGTATAGTGAACAAAAAATGTATGTTATTGTGCAATCAGTGTTTTATTAATGTAAAAACTGTTGGTGTAATGTGTCTTTAGAGACTTTGTTGTTATACTGTGTATAGTCAAACAAACCATGATTATACTGTGACTACCACAGTCACCTCAGATTCCCGGATGATCTGTTCCCAGAACAGATCTGTTGTCATGTAGCCTCTGATTTTTGGTTTTGACTTTGTTTCTGATGAAGACTCAGATCCATTGGATGTGCCTTTACTCTAGTTGGCTTTTTTTCCTTTTTCTCTGTTCTTCAGATTGGGCATTTCTTTTTTATGTTACATTTGTTTTTAAGGGGGGGGGGCATGATATAAATGTGGACTCAGCACACCCATAGAAATAGAGAGGCCATTCTCTCCATCAAACTCAATTAGTCAAGCTTGGTACCATGCACCTCTATCCATTGAGTCATTATATAGTTCCTTTCTTCATTTGCTTTTCTTATTTTTCTCTCTTCTTCAGAATAGATAATTAATTTTCATTTATTTTTATCTGTTGTTTCTTTCTTTCAGTGTCTACAGTTTGTTTTTCACCCCAATGAAACTGCTTTTTACGTTACTGTAATTTTTATTTGTAGGAAGACTTCTGCCTGGATATCTTTATAGTATATGCTTTCTGATAATGTCCATCATAATTCTTCACATGAAGGATATATATCAGTCATTTGTATGTACTTCTTTAAACTTAAGCCTAATAAGGATAGTAAAATATTTAAAAACAGAATTTCATTTAAGCACCCAGGGAAATTTATTCTTTTTTAAATTTCTATTTATTTATTTTTATTTTTTCTTATTTACTTATTTAGTGTGTGTATGTGTGCTCATGTGGTGTATAGTGATGAATGAGGGTTGTCATTCTGTATATCTGGTGGTCAGAGAACAATGCCATTGAGTTAGTACTATTCTTCAACTTGTCAAAAGTTTTAAGACAAAGTTCAAGTCCACAGTTTGTATTTCAAGTGATTTTAGCTTCTGAGACATCTCACCAGCCCCTATGTAACTTCTGTTCTCTGTCTTTAATGCATGCATCATCTACAGATTTTTATAAAATAATTTTTTTCTTGATGCCACATTTTTCCTGTTTTAGTTTTTAATATGTTTTTGCATGCATCATACTTTCTTCTTGCTTTAGGTAAGGAAATCGCAAAAAAAGGAAAATTATCACTATACATAAAACAGAATTATATATAGAAAATTTTAAAAACTCTACCCAAGATTATTACAACTAGTAAATTATTAAGAAACATAATAGGATAAATTATCAACATACAAAAACCAATAGTAGTTTTATTTATGAAGTATCCTGGAAGGAAATCATAAAAGCAAACTCATTTGCCATAGCATTTATAAAAAATAATTAGGAATAAGTTTAACCAAGGACCATTTGATTGGTATATTTTTTCCCAACCTTTTACTCTGAGATGATATCTGTCTTTGAGGTTGAGATGCATTTCTTGTATGTAGAAGAGGGATGAATTTTGTTTTCATATCCAATCTGTTAGCCTGTGCCTTTTTATGGGTGAGTTGAGTCCATTTACATTAAGGGGTATTAATGACCAATGGTTGCTATCTCCTGTTAATTTAGTTTTCATCATTGGTAATGTTAATTTGTGCATTTTTTTTCTTCTTTGGGATTTGCTGTAATGAGATCATCAATTGTCTGTGTTTTTGTTGGTGTAGCCATCTTCCTTGGGTTGGATTTTTCCTTCTAGTATTTTGTGTAAGGCTGGGTTTGTGGCTAGGTATTGGAACAATAAGGACATTAAAAGAGACTTACATAGATATAATCTACATGAGAAGTAAAGAGTATAAAAAGACAAGATCTCCTGAGTAAATTGGGAGCTAGGGGATCTTGGGGGAGGATTGAAGGGGAGAGGGAAGAGGCAGGGAGGGGAGCAGAGAAAAATGTAGAGCTCAATAAATATCATGGGTTCTGAGGGGAAAAAAATAAAGAAAATTTTGAAACAAAACAACAACAAAAAAGTTTAACCAAGGAAATGAAATATATGTTGGCTAAAACTACTAAATAATGGTGAAAGAAATACACGAAAATAATAATAATAGTTTGAAAGATAGCTACAATATACAGACAATAGCTAGGCAATCTACAGATTCAATGCAGTTTCCATCAAAATTTCAATGGACGTTTGCATAAAAGAAAAGAAGAAAAACATAAAAGTAAAACAGCAAAATTGCCTGATTTTCAACCTATACAGCAAAGTCACAGTGATCAATGCTGGCATATAAACCGACACACAGAGCAATGGAACAAATGGAGGGCATAGAACTAGGTGGGCACATTTGTGGTTTTCAGCAAAAACGAAAGAACATATATCATGGACAAATGAGTCTCTTCAACAACTAGTGTTGAATATTGGAAACTCACATTTAGAAAAATGAAGTTAGACTTTGGTCTGATAGTGTATCCAAAAACAAACAAACATCAACTCGAAAGGAATCAAGCACCTAAACATTTTATGATCCAGCTTGATTACAAATAACGAAAAAGAATATTAAAACAATAAAGGACCCAAAAGATTATACTCTGTAGAGGATTTTTTTTTCAATTTCTGAAGTTTCTTGATAGTAAAAGTATTGCTCTTGAGAAATTTCTGAATCCTCTTTAGTTCTGACAGGAGGTTGCATACAGATCAGGTATTAATGGTAAGTGTTATTTGGGCGAGCTGCCGAAAGATTTCTAAGAAGCTCAATTGGTATCATCTTGTTGATATTATGTGTGTGTGTGTGTGTGTATGTGTGTGTGTCTGTAATAAGCATATATGTAGGTGATGTATAGGTATATACCACACATATTTATATTTAATAACACACTAACATATCTTTTATACCAGGAGGATGTCAAAGAAACTACTTAACTCAAGTTCATCATTTTAGTGACGATGAAACAGACACCCAAAATTTGCTAGTGACAGATACAGGTTATAATATAGACTTTCTGTTTCCCAGGACATTATTTTTTCTAAGAACACACAGTCAAAAGTTTATTCTTTATAGCCATGTTGCCCTAAATGCTTTCTTTCCATAGCTCAACCTTGTCAACACAAGGGAAAGATATATGATTCAAAAATAAATAAATATGTCCCTTAGTTCTGTTTAAATGAGGACTTTAGGAATATTTTTTATCCCACCCAAGTTGGTTTTTAATGTATTTTAAAAAGATAGTAAAGAACATTTAGAAGCCTGAATACCAGGAGTGAGAGAGTCTGGTGGTCACATTTTGGCTTCACTGTTTGCCAGCTCTCTGTAACTCCAGTTCCAGATGTTCTAACATCCTATTCTGGTCTGTATGGGACCAGACTTGTCATGGTGCATGTACATACATACAGGCAAGACACTCATACATATATGATATTATATATGTATGTATATATAAATATACATATATATTTAAAATCAGGATTTGTTTGTTTGTTTTAGTTGTAGGACTGTTTAATGACACAGTTGATTGCCACAGAATGCACTGTGGCTTCAGAAGTTTTATGTGCGTGTGAAGGGCTGTTATTCCAGGAGAGTCATGCCATGGCAGTCTCTGACGTGTGGGTGGTGTGGGTGGGGTGAGGCGATGAAAGAGTGGCTGAGAAGAACTCCCTGGATTAGGAAACGAGGAGTTCAGACTTGACTGTTGGATGTCAGGAGAGAATTCACTTTACTAACACTGTCTGGGGAAACGGGAAACACTGATTAGATGTGTAGAGATACCTACATACATTCACATGCAAATTAATATATGTAATATATTCATATATATACTATGTACATAAAAAAACAATCTGTAGTTGGCAAAGAGTAACATGGATTTCAGAAGCATCAATGATAGGCATTATAAAAACCAAATAATACAAAACAAAAATCCTAGTGTCCTTTAATATTGAATCCTTTTAATTTGCTAAATTCATTTATTAACTCCTTTAATAAATGCTTACTTAGTGTCTCTCACTAGCCAGTCCTCATGGCTTTGCCTTGTGAAGCTTGCATCTGTGTACAGGACAGAAAAGAGCAAAGCAAATAAAAAAAATGCTTAGGGTGTTTGGTGTTAATATATCTATCTAGGTAGGTGTGATTCCAAACACAAGGTAGAGCAAGTGTCTGATGGGCTGGAGCTTTTGCCTTCAGGTGGTGGACCTCACTAATAGGTGACATTTGTAGCAATCCTGATGAAGGGAGTGGTACAAGCATGTACATGTCTGGGGAACGCTCACCAACACCTATTACAAAGCTTGTGTTGGAGCATGCTCAGTGGGTGATATGAGCCCACCATGATCGCCAGTTCTCTCTAGATATGTAGTCAATCTATACCACTCGGATTCACAATAAAGCACAGTAGCACAGTATGAAGGCACTATCTTCATTCATGTGCTTTTGTTCATTTCAGATGATTCTGGAACTAACTTGGGTGTGCTATATCTTGGAATTTGAATAAAATAAACACACACAGAGAGACCCACAATTTCTTCACTTGTGTTATTTTGACAATGTTCTACCATTGCAGAGAAGTCAATTCAAAGAATGTACTAAGGAGCCAGTGTTATTTGTGAGCACTGACAACAGGCCACCTTTTGAGATAGAAGTTTCCCAGATAGAAAGGTTTCCTTTTACAGTGTCATGGATTACAAAGCAATAGGGAAGGTGCCAGTTTCAAGTCTTCCTTGAATCTGGGTTTCTGTTGCCCAGCTGGCTTCCACTTCCTGGACTCATGGGATCTTCCTGACTCAGCTTCCGAGTTCCTGAGATTATAGATTTGCATCATCACATCTGTTTGGAATATACTTTAAAGGGTCAGTGTTCTTCATATCAGTTGATAGTGCAAGCTCTTCCTAACAATGACATAGGGACATAGTTATAGGTTTGAGTCACACTTGGACCAGATCCATGGAGCCACATTTCAAGTTTAACACCAAAAAGGAAAAATATTAGAATGGTCATATTTGCTTCCTTCAGATCACTTGACTTCCACAATAGGGTGTCTAAACCATTTCATTACTGTCCATTAGTTCTGTCACCCTAGAAAGTAAAAGATTAGATTTAGTAGATTCAACCTTCACCTTTCCTTTTCTTTTACTTGTAGCTTTCAAGGGAAAAAAAAACAACTCTGAACTTTAAGGTCTGGGTATTTTGTCTCATTTTAAAAAACAATACATGTTTTTGGCACTCTGGCTTTGAAGTTTTTCTTCTTTAAGTCTAGAGATAGAGAGTACAGTGTAGGTGTGGGAAACGGGCCGGCCACATCATTAGGACTGATTAGCATTTAAACAATGCATTCATCATCTGTATAATTTATCTATAGTCATAGTAGGCGGCTGGAGAAAATGCATGTTTGTTTTCTTACCCCCCCCATTTTTGATTTTTCTGTGTATCTTCAATCCCATGTCCATGGATCCCCACTCCTCTCTTATCCTCAGATTCCAGGACCCCTGCTGTCTCTCTTTAAAGCATTGTTCAGTCTTAGTTGGTATAAACAAAAGACTGGCAGAAGGGCAGGGTGGGGGTGTTCTAAACCGAGGCTGGCTTGGAGATTAGTCTGTAGGATGTTTAAATATGGCCACAACGCCACCATTATGAACATTTGCATGCATTACCAGAGGCAAAAAACATGGGAATGCTGCCAAGACCTGTGATTTTTATCCTTTCATAAAACAGCCCCCCAACTTTTGTTCTTATATTTATTTCTGTTTCTCAGAGTTTTGAGTAATGCTATAACCAGGAGTGAAATTCTTAATGATTTCCTTGTACAGCTGTGTGTGAAATGACTCCCACTAGCAGATACAACATGTGAAATTGGTGGTTAGGAAGATTGGAGATGTCCAATTGCAAATCGTTAGATACAGTGTATCCACTGCAGCACATGGAGGTGTGTCAACTTCCTTCCAATGACATAATTCATCTCTATCTCAATTGAGCAGAGGAAATTTTGTATAACAATTTGAGTTGCTCGCCACTCCACAGTTTATTACTTTTCTCTATGTTACTTCCAGTTCTCTTCAGAGCTTTTCTAGCCCTGATGGCAATGTTAAAGAAGGAAACCTTGACAGTTAATCATTTTTGCTCCCCTCACTTACCTTGGCAATCTTCTGTCAACTTTATGGTCTTTCATTTTAAAGAAGTGCACAAAATTCATTAAAAAAAATTTTGCAAAACCCTAATAAAAATAGACTACCCAGAAGTCAAATTTAACCAGATACCAAGCAAAACCATCAAATGTGAATGTTCTTCCAAGATGCTGTGTGTGATCCAGGTTGCATGTGTTTAGGGAAGGTCATGGGCTGAGTTCTCATAAGAGCCAACTCTGATTTTGAACTCCGAAGTAGAAATTTTGACAAGTCAAGAAAGGACATCCTACATCACCTTGTGAAAAGCCTACTCAGCTGCCACATCTTTTGTGTTCTATGAACTGACATTTTAAACAAGATACAACCATTACGGTTTTAAGATTTTTGTCTATATTAGAAAATTGATTTTATGCATGACATATACAACCTTAATTATACATTTCTTTTAATTCTAAAATTAATGACTGACCCCCCATAAAAGATTCAAGTACTGATAACTTAGTTAACATTGCCTAATACTCAGTGAATGGGTCAAAAAAGGCTCTGCTCTCTCAAATGGATGCCATTGCTGCAAGAATGGTTAGTTGTTGTAGGAGTGCATTTGTTAGAAAACCAAGCCCTTCCCTTGTTTCCTTCTGTTAGTTATTCTTATGCCTTCTGCTATTGATGCCTGTACCACAAAAGGCCTCCTCTTTCCGTCTTCCCAGTTGCTAAAACTGTGAGCCTAATGAATTTCTACTCACTATTAAGTTATCCAGTCTCTGGTATTCCATTACAGCTGCAGTAAACTCAGGAGCACATTGCTTTATAAGATAAAACAAAGCAAGCATTTCTGTAAAAGGTAAACCTTTTACTGAGACCCGTTTTTTTTTAACCAAATAGTCTAGCCCTAAACAAATGGTGAATAAAATCACCATCATCAGGCACAACTCATTTGGAGCTCTAGCGTCAAATCCACAGGAGACCCACTGTATCATCCAGCGTGACCTAATTTCCTGACCCTGGCTTCTTCTGGTTGGTTTTCCACACTTAGAAACTGAATGTAAACACAAGCAAGAAAAGAGAAGAAATCAATTCAAAAGCTATTAGAAAAATACATCTCTGCAGTAAATCTATGTACCACTGCATAATTATAATAACATAAACAATTCCACTATAAGGACATTCACATCAGACCTAATTTCATGCCGAACTATTATAATGCAATTAACAGCCTCCTGGTCCTGTGGTAATTAAGCTCCGTTGTGAAATATGCAGTATTTGAACCTGTTCCGGCCTGTTACGTCTACTATTGAATCACAGCCCTTAACTTGCCTTCCTGCTGAAGGATGAATTGCATTTAAGAATTGTTATATGCAGACCTGGCATTTTTGGAATTTCCCTTTATGTTTTTAATGCTTCCAGATCGAGGCCAGCTTCACTCCTCAGAGGTGTTGTATATGCGTAGTCTCTTGATCCACTTGTCTCAATAGATCTGTAAACCCACGTTAGGCTTCCCTAGCAATGCTAGACATGTTCGATCAGTTTGATGAAGGGATTTTAGATGACAGGAGAGAGACTTATGCAGCCAATCTCAGGTTATGCGGTAAAGTGGAACACTGCAGCTATATTCTGACCATGCATTTACAGATGGAGAAGGGGACTCCAGGTTTTCATGGAAGTTACTTATCTTGCCAAGTAGCTAAGTCTTAACTCGTTACAAAACGAGGAGCAAAAAGCAAAAGGCGTAGAGAATGCAGTTTAGAGAAAAATCATGTCCTGCTTCCTTCTTTACATCTCTTTTTCTCTCTCACTTACCAGAGGTCTAGGTTGTGTGGCATTTGCTTCAGCGGGTCTTCCTGCCCTCTATTTGGATTGCCTATGTGGCCTGGAATAAAATTTAATGGGAAATATTACATACGGGCTTTTGGTTTGGAGAGCAAATATCACACGAGTCACTTTGCCACACAGTTTCTCAGCAGCTAGGCTTACAGACACATATTTAAAAGGCAAAAGAGAGTAGAGTTACAGGGAAATTGTGTTCATGTACACCGACTGCTCAGAAAACTGCATGATCTAGGGGAGAAGCGTGATTTCTTCATCTCTCTCCTCCTCTGTATCCACCTCTGATCAGCTGCTCTTCCGGTTCTGTCTGTTATAAAACAATTTTTTCCCTCCCTTGCCCTACTTTCCTAACCCTGGAGAGATTTTACAGTCTTAAAGGCAAGCATCCCTCATTGCTGGAGGCTGTTCTTTGGTTGTTAAGTTAGAAGATGCAGCAATTACCTGCAGGGTAGGGTGTTTTCACAGCCCCTGTGAAAAAACTTAATACCTCAGCAGGTAACTGAAAATCCTCTCTTCCCAGGGAAAAGCCTGTCTGGGTTCCTTTGACTATTTCTGGAAGCTGTATTGGATTTTTCCCCTTTGTCTCTGTCTCCCTTTCAGAAAGTAAGATGACTCCATCTCGAGATCTGTTCCTCTTAGTACCTCTAGTATCCCAAGGATCCCAAGCTTTGCCATCTGAAAACTCAGGAAAAGAGCATGGCTGCTTTGGAAAACCTCTATGGTCCAAACGCAAAGAAGAATGTGGTCCAGTGTCTTTGCTAGTTAAGCTCCAGAGAGTATTGAGCACTCCAATGGGATGTTTAGTGGAAAGGATGGACATCAGACACTGAATATTACATTTAAATTTGAATGTTTCCACCAAGACCCAGCATGGAAAACTCAGAATGTTCCATATGAACGTTGGCCCGAAAGGAAAAATCCAGCCTCTAGAATCATGTGTAAACAAGTTCCCTTCCTGTGACAGCATATTAAAGAAAAAAGACAGCAGTATGTCCATGGTCATGTTCAAATGCTGAATCACAGTACAACCGTGAGCTCATGACTTCAGATTCAGATATTCCTGAACTCAAATATCAGTCTGAATGCTTATGGTTGGAGTCTCATGGAGTTTGTATGTTATATCCCATTGGAACTGTTTGAGAAAGTTAAAATGCAACCATAGGAAGTGACGCAAACGGGAATAAAATTTCCTGCCTCATTACAGAGAGCTAAATGGAAGGTGGGCACTATTTTGTTACTTGATAAAAGGGAGACTTGCTGTGGACATCAGGAACACAGGTTACAGGGGTGGTCTTGCTAAACTAGATACGGACAAGTGGAGGAAATACGTTCTAGGGGACAGCCTTGCTCCAAAACATAGGAAAGAACAAGCAAGGGACACTCTTCTGCTTCACCAAGTGTCATAATCATGCCATGTGAGAAAAAAAGAGATACACTTTTTTTTCTCTTTTCACGATGCCAGAAATTTTTGAACAATAATAAATTCTCACGGTTAAGCCGTGGCAGTGGCAGCAGTTTGTCATGTAATCCCATACACCTGATAAGCTGGCCAAGGCGAATGCAGGGTCCTTTGTCCCAGTCGTTGTTACTAATCTTACCTCCCACGTCACACAGCACACAGTAAGCATATGTTTATATCTATATGCATCTGTAGGGTTTGCAGAAAGAATACAAGTTACAGAGGCTGCAGCAGAGTTCAGAAAGATGCAGAAATGACCTGAGTCTGTATTGATGAGATAAGGAATCAGGACGGTGCTGGGATGGAGCTTCCGGAGTCAGGGTTTGAGAGTAGAGCTGTAGAGGTATGAGGTGAAATGTTGAACTGTCTGAGAACAGGGATTGTGAGTTCAAGTATGGATCTCCGGAGCTCAATTGGTGAACTGTTGGACAGGAAGGAGGCTGAGCAGGTTGTGTCAATAGTGGGCAACAGAGCTGAATTGCAGCTGAGAAATTCTCTGCCTGCCCTTGGTGTACACACACACACACACACACACACACACACACACACACACACACACACACGATATCAAAAGAGAGGCCATTCCATTATGGTGTTAGATGACCATCACTTTATGTGGTCCAGGTGAGGGAGTGACATCCATTCCTCAGTTGCCCTGTTGTGTTTGATAAGTTGTAGGAAGCGAATTCCCTTATCTGATTTGAGTACATCCATGTGCCCTTATGGTCTCAATTCACCCTCTAAAATTTATAGCATGGCTCCTTCTCTCCACCCGGGAACAATCACTTATCTGTCTGCATTGTGTGGTTGGTGCCAGGCAGACAGGGTTGTTTCAGGACAACAGTCAGCCTTCTTCCTCAAAGCAAAGCCAAAAGCTTCTTATCAAATGTAGTCTAGGGCAAAGCACAGCCTCCAGAGCCTGTTTCATGCGATATGGAGCAAGTAGAGTAGAGAACAGTCCGATCTCAATATTCAGATTCACCAGAGAAGCGGTAAGCTTAAAGACTGAGACCAGAAGCACAAGGAGGTCTGGGATACGTGAATGAGGACGATGCCTCAGTGACACCATCACATGTGGCCTTTGAGCAAACTGTTTAACATTCCTCAATTGCTGGGTCTATAATAATATCAGCTATATAGCCATGTACATGTTAATATATATGCATATATGTGTGTTTGCATATATGTGTGTGTGCATGCATGCATGTGTGTGCATGTATGTGTGTGTGTGTGTGTGTGTGTGTGTGTGTGTGTGTGTGTGTGTAGACTCTCCACAGTAAACTATGTAGATCCCTTACAGTTTGGAAGAAATCAACTTCTCAAGCAAAAGTAACTTTTACACGTATTTCCACCTTCATGAAAGCAGCTGTTATCCATGGAGCAACATAGCTTTGTTTAATGTTTCACGGTGCATTTCCAAAACACAAAGACATAAATGTCACCCAATAGCTTCTCTCTTATCCATATTTTGTGGTAGGTACGCCAATTCTATAGTTATCCAGAACATGACAAACCTACTTCCTTCATTTTTCTTGTTTCCTGAATGGGTTAGAATTAAACGTTTTACATCTAGATTCTGAGAACCATCAGAAATAGGTAGAGAGGGGAGGAGAGACCCATGGAAAGCCTGGCCTGGAGCTGGGTGCACAGGGTGGGCAGCCAGATGGCCTTGGTTGTTGAAAAAGGCCACTTGGCCACTTGTTCATTTCCCAGCCGCCCAGACCCCTGACATAATCACACAGAAACTGTATCAATTAAATCACTGCTTGTCCCATTAGCTCTAGCTTCTTATTAGTTAACTCTTACATCTGAATTTAACCCATCTCTATTAATCTGTGTATCGCCATGTGACAGTGGCTTACTGGGAAAGTTCTGGTGTCTGTCTCCAGCAGAGCTACATGGCTCCTCTCTGACTCTTCCTTCTTTCTTCCAGCATTCTGTTTAGTTTTTCCCCACTTTCCTCTATTCCCCTATAGGCCCAAAGCAGTTCTTTATTCATTAATGATTATCACAGCACACAGTGGGAAATCCCACATCACTTGGTTCTGATGCAGCCTCCATTCGAGACTCCACAAGTGAACTTCGTCACAGGAAACATGTGGTCACCAGGCTAGGGGCAGATTCAGCATCAATTGTATGTGTTTGTTACCCTAACTGTGGCCACAGTTCTCATGCAGTTTAGCAAATTTCTTCTTTAGACACATGTAATGCTGATTTGATTATTGCTCCTCCCCATACCTGCCTGTTTGCTGGAAACTTCCTTCCAGACAAGGAGTGTCTTGTTATTATCCCACCTCTCCTGACTCTCAGAAATAGAGAGCTATGCCTATTTTTCTGTCTCTCCCAATGCAGTGTCAGATGTCCGCTTTAGGTGAGATGAACACAAATCTCTCTTCTAGTTTGCTCTCTGTGCTGCCCGTCTGTCTCTTTGTGATTCTACCACAAGTCAGTCAGTTAGTTCGTTCACCTTTATGAACCATAACTTTTGGTATTACCAGGTTAGATGGACACACTGATGATCAATGCCTGTAATGAGATACAAGTTATGGTTTAGGCCCATGACCTTGAGCTAAACTTGCCCATAAATAATGTGTCTACCATCTTTCTTTCTTAAGTGATATCTTTAAATTGGGAATGCTCATGAATGTGATTTTATATATATATATATATATATATATATACACTTTCATATAGAAATATATACAGGTATGTATGCATGTGCTTTCCAGGTCACAATTTTTTTCTGCTTCTTTTGTTGAAGAAGGATATCAATCTTACCTGCTGTAGTTGTAATGAGACCTTCCTTCTTTTTCTCCTGGCTCGGTGTGCTAGCATCACATCTTCCAAGGTTTGATTGTACCTTGGTTGTGGCTTATATTCAATCTGTCTTAACCTAGACTCTAGAGTCTCCACCACACCAAATGCCCTTCTGACCTCATATCTTCTTATAGTGGTGTCATGGGACCCTTCTCTATACACTCAGTGTCTTTATCAGGACCAGGCCTGTGCTGAAATCACCTACGCAGTGTCCATGTCTGTGACTATTTAGTTGTCATCTGTAATAGAAGCATAGTGACCACACATGTTGAGGAGTGCTAAGCATTATTTCAAAATATAGATACTGTGTAACGGTCTAATCAAGCGACTTAGCTGATCAGCCATCTCACGTGCTTATCATTTCTTCATAGTTTGGGATATGTAAATTCAAACTCCTTCCAACCTATTGTGTATTAGTGTCTCACTGGCACTTATTCCTCCTATATAAGTGTTTGCCTGTTGATCAGTTATTCCCTGTTAGCTCATCTGGCAACCAGGAGTCTCCTCTCTGTAGTTATGACGTTAGCCGTTGGTAGTTGCCATGGATGAGTGGGACAGTGTAGAATTTTCCTTCTCTGTGCTGGCTTGTTGAATACCCCCCACAATCCATGATGAAAAATGGCAGGGTTTTTATCATCTTATAGCAGGATAGCATTTCATGAAATCTCAAAACCACATTTTCTTCACCCGATCAATAAACAACAAACAAAAAACTCACTGAATTTGGACTTTATATGGGAAAAAAAGTCCCCTGTCTGTACTTGTCACAATCAAACTTATTTACAGTTAGTGTCAGCCTATGTTCCTGTAAATTCCTGCAAGGCCAAATATTCAATAATAATTCAATAATATATATTTATATATTATATATTTATATATATATTATATAATATAATTATATAATTCAAATAATTTAAAGAAATTTGTGATTTTTTTCTTCTGCTCATTGGGATTTTAATTGTACCCCCCCTTTTTTTTTCAAGGAAAAATAGTTTTCACTGGCTAGGATTTTAAGAGTGTGTTGCCAACTTCAGACTTGTACTGGCTAGTCATTGGGCAGGATTTTCTTTTCTACTGTGAAATCTTTCCAAATCCTTTAGTATTCACAATATTTGTAAGGTAACGCTGAAGAGGCATTAACATTTGGTTTATGTTCGAAGTGGGCCTCTGGATCACTAAATAAGTATTGTCCATCTTAGCAAAAAAAAAAAAAAAGCTATTAAAGAGAGAATCCTTTGAAAGTTTGGTCAAGTTCTAAAACTATGGGCAGTTTAAAATAAAAAATGCGGAATTGTAAAGCGCACCAGTACAGCTCAGGAACTGAAGCGAAAGACCAAAGAAAAAGAAAGGAACCCATTAGTTTTATTAGCAGCACACAAGTTTTAAGGAGGTGGAGTCAAATCTTCATCTGCAATATATTAAACAATCAATGCAGGTGTGTCTTTTCAACTGCATTGTAAGCCAGTTAATTTAATTTAATACTGATGTAGTACACAGGGTGTGTCGCATTAGACAATGAATTTGTCACCTGAAAAGTTTTGCTAAAAATAAGGCTTCTTATTCCAGTAAGAACCAAGTTCAGGATTGCTAGGAAGAAACTTGGTGGTCAGTGCAGACAGTGTACAAAACCCAGGAAACGTCTGCGGGATGTGTCTGGCCCATTGGTTCAGTGACGTGCAAAGCCTGGCACACACACATCACAGCACAGGTGCCTGGAAAGAGAAAACCTTTCTCTCAGACGGGAGAGGAAGCACAGCCATTCGCAAAACCATCCGTAAACATGTTTGTTTTTCAATCCACACTGCCATTGTCACAGGCTGCTTGATCTTCCTGTTTTGGATTAATATGGAAGCCAGTTACAGCTTCGTCTGTGTAGAATTAACTTTGGGGAGCACACACTGGGGATTTGTCTGTCTTCACTATTGAGATCTATGCCATAAAACTACCCGTGGAGCATGACAGCAGACTTTCAGACGTATTGTAAAATCATTTCAAACTGGCTAAGCTCTCGCCAAATGCTAACTACTTTTGTCTTCTTCTTTTTTTCTGAACATGGGGGACCTGGGGGGCTCTCTGGGTCTCACTAGGTGGCAGTGCACGATTACATGTGCAGAGGCTATGGCATCAGCTCCAGTGTCTCCAGCTGTGACCCCCACCCTCAGGATGAAGTTTCTGCATCTGCAGTTGATCCAGGAGGGGTTACTTCCCACATTTCCGTATATACCGTTTATCCCAGTGGGTTTCAAGAGTTGTATCGCCATTTTCTCAGGCTCCCAGATGGCGCCATCATTGAGGTACGTATGTAATGGAAAAGTTCGGATGTAAATGTTCTGTATGCTTTGGTTCGTTCTTGTTATGTGTATGCATGCTTAAATGTGTGTGATTTACACTGGATGCTGAACACGTTGGCATCACTGGGAACACAGGTGGTAGCTAGTATCTGTAATACTGCATGTAACAGTTTTGAAACTGTATTTTAGCTTTTGTCTACACAGGATATAAAGAAAATGAAAGTTTCTGTTTGTATTGGGGAAGATAGATCAGGAAAAAAGCAAACAGAATAATTCAGAATTCTACCTGCAACACTAAAGTTAGGTAGTACTTACAAACATGAGTAGGCTCAGTCAAAGAGATGCTAATGCTTCATTTCTCTCTGATGAAAGATTATAAAAATCCAGAGGTGCACCCCATCACTAAATCTTTAAGAATATTCAGAAACCGTCATCTGGGAAAGATCTCAAAGCAACGTTTTCTCCTGAAAATGTGTTCTTCAAAAGGCTAATTTTGAATTTATAAACTCATATTGTATGAGTCATAGGATCCAAACTTAACAGTGGGGTGAATTCTGGGGCTACATTGCTTTCACCTAGGTAGTGCTTCATTGGGGAACCTGAGGGGGTGTCAGGACGAAAATGAAGGCTAAGAAGGAAAAGCCTGTAGCGACACAGCCTGCGTGTCACGGAATAGTGCCACAGAAGCAGCTGCCTAAAACTGACGAATCTGTCTGTCCCACCACCTTCAACTATGATCGACATTGTTTTTGTTGTGAAACTTATGAAAAAAATCAATCAAAAAAAAAAGAGAGAGAGAGAAATCTTTCACTCCATCTTGGAAAAAAATTTCGAGTTTTTCAGAGCCCAATCTTGCAGATAGGAGCCAATATAATTCGAATCCCACAGGCACATTCCTGAGAGGAGCACAGCAAAGCTCTCCAAGCAACCAGCCCTCCTCCCTTCCTCACCATGACTTAAGAGAAGGGAGTGGGTGTGTGTCAGTAAGTGAGACAGTAGGTGAACTGGAGAGCTGGTACCCACTGTCCCCGAGCTGGTACCCACTGTCCTAGTGAGATCTTGAAGAGGCTGGTCCCCGCTGCTTTTGTATGATCCCTTTTGACTTCTGAGACATTTACCATAGACACCTTTTTTTTTTTTTTAAATAGAATGAGCTGATGTGGCTTCACTTTTTAAATTTATCAACGTGTGTGTAAATATGCACTTGCTTTGTGCACCGAAATAGCTGTGAGCATGCTAACATGTTACATTTCTCCTGGTGCCTGGGTGGAAAGTCAGGAGGGAGATGTCCTGGCCTCCTGAGTACAGCCACCACCAGAGTTCTTCTGTTTCCTCTCTCGTGCTTTTGCTCCATAACCTTGGCTTAGTCATTTCTCACTACTCTCTGTCTATTTCCTGATCTGGAAAACTGGGTTATGCATACTTATGCTACCTGGCTCATGGGGATTTGGGGTAGATTAATGAGATACCATCTGCAAAGCACTTTTAGTTCTTTTTCAAGAGGTACGATAAGGATTGCAAAGCATTATGGATCGTGTACAATGAAATACATTCAACCTATAAACATTCCTACAAACATTGATAATTTTACACTAAAAATAGCCTGAACAAGCTTCGGGAAGGACTGCGTGGTCTGGAGGGAGGTGCTAGAGCCATCTGTCTCTTCCTCTTTATTTCCATCATCTGCTATTACAGCAGGGAGTGATGGACACGCAACTGGGCAATTGCTAGTTCTTTTGCACAAATCAAATCCCAGCAACACCCCCGTACACAAACACATTGTTTATTTGGGTCATAGAATATGCAGTGGGGCCTCTCTTAGGTGTGTATGTGATCTACCCATGCAGGCTTTACTTCCTCTGAGTTCCAAGACTTTGGTTCCACAAAGAAATATCCTCCTTTATTGCTTTTTCTAATGTTTACAATGGGTGTTGGATTTTCTTCTTTATTGTTTCCAGACTTACTCCTGGGATAAGTTTGGGTCTTCTAGGTAATAGAATTCTGGAGCAAATTGAGGAGTAAGCAAATTTGCTTGCAGCACCTTCCCAACCCCTTTACCTCTCTCTGGCCTCATGGGGTACTACCAAACCTATTTAGAGCCCTTCCCTAATCCTCCCTCCTTCCTTGCCTTCCCTCTCTCCTCCTCCTTAATTCTTTCTCCCTCCTCTCTCTCTTTCCTTCCCTTGCTCCCCTCTCTCCCCATTCCTGCCTCTCTTTCTCCCCCTCACTTCCTCTATCTATGCCTTCCAAGCTGGGGATCAAATCCTGCTAGAAATAAGCTAGCCTATAGCTCCAGCCCTGCTCGGTTTGCTATTGATCTTGGGAGCCATAAAGCCTGAAATTGGAAAAGATTTGAACCTGCTCTTCTGAATTCTTAATGAGAAACTTAATTCATGTCTTTTCATGATAGAAAGAAATCTTAAGCATCAACAAACAGGTAGACAGGTAGATTACACTTCAGCTTAGAGAAAGGTCTTTTGAACTATGTGTCTTGGTTCCCCCCCCCCCATGGGTGTCAGGTCCCCTGGAACCTGAATTACAGACAGCTGTGGGCTACCATGTGGGTGGTGGAAATTGAACTTTGGTCACTCTGGGAGTCAGTGCTCGCAACCACTGAGCCATCTCTCCAGTTCGTGTCTTGAGTTTTTAAAGTGGTGGTTTCTAAACTTCCAGAGACATGTCTTGACTCAGAGTCTCTGTTTTAGAACTGAACTGGTTCTCTAGGAATTCTGTCAATGCTACTGATGGGCATTTTGTATACCATGGGGTCCTTATCATTACAGCCTTTAGGGGATCCTGAGCCTATGCACATTATAGACCTACTCGCAGATGAGGGTAGACTCAGGCCACACTCTGTTCAGATATTTCTGAAAGAAAAGGTCCACAGAGTCTGGGACTAATTCATTTACAAAATAGATTATGACGTTTAATTCAAAATGAAAATAGATGAATTTGGATCCCACCCTGCAACTTGAACTTTACCCTTGAAGGTTTTATGGTGGATTTGAGTATTAGTGGGACTTTAAAATCTCACTAAATCTGGTAAAATGTACAGGCCAGATATTAATCTTTTCCCATTTAAAAAAATATTCCAATTAAACCTTGGCCTTTTGGCCTAGAAATGATTATCCTCAAGTCTCTTTTTACGTGGTAAGGTGTGCATTTTGAAAAGAGTCATTTTTGCACAAACGAGGTCAGAATTCATGAGTATGGGCTTTCTCCTGTGTGTAGCGTCTTCCACACAGGCTTGTGGGATGATACCGCTCTCTGGCTGGCCTATGTGTTTTGTTTTGTATGTCCTCCAGTCTGGAGCACTGGCCAGGTCCTCAATGCAACGCTTTTCTCTCTTTGCGATTTTTACCAACCTGTCTGGATTCGTGACTTTTATTGGGTTTATACTGAGAAAGGTTTTATCTCTTTGTTCTGTAGGTAGTGTGATCTTCAGATAGTGTTCGTACAAAGTTACTGTAAAGTTTTTTAGTACCGCAAAACCTAGAAACCCAGGCAAGCCTGGTGGAGATTCATCAAGTTACAAATAAGCTTCCTGTTCCCAGGGTAGCAGTCGCAATTAAGAAAGTCCTTGGAGCATTTGTTGGGGTGGAATGGGAAAATGGATTTTTGTCATTAGAGGCGGTGTCGCCTGGTGGTCTGAGTGGAGAACTGGGGAGCCAGGAACTCGGCGATCTAAGGAGGCCCAGCTCAGCCCTCCTGGAGGCTTCCGGCAAGCAGCATAGGTCTCAGGAGGCCAACCTCACCTACTTTGAATCTCCCATCTGAAGAGCTCCTTACCCAGGGCCAGGGGATACGCAGCAGGAAGCCCGATTCCTTGCCTGCAAAATGAGAATATTAATACTTGCCTAAATAACAGATTAACCAATTAGTATTAGCGTTCTGCTGATAGAAAACAGCAGGAGAAAGGAAGGAGGAGAGGAAAAACCCAAAGTCAATTTTATTTTAAGATGGGTTTTACTCAGTTTTGGGTGTTTTGGGTTTCCGGCAGGAAACCCAAGGCCCACAATGAAAAGAGCCATGAACAGAGAGGGCCCAAGCAGACGGCAGAGACCCCTCTGCACTGAAGGTGTGTAGGAAGCTTGGAGTAGGGTAGTCAGTTTCTGTGAACCCAGCGAACTGAAGAGTGAAACTTCATCCACATCGTCGGGGGTTTTTCAGTCTAAAATGTACGACTTAATTCCTTCCAGATACGATAATCCAGACCAGTTGGCATTTCTCATGTCTATATTCTTTATCAATTTGTTCTCTCTCTCTCTCTCTCTCTCTCTCTCTCTCTCTGTGTGTGTGTGTGTGTGTGTGTGAGAGAGAGAGAGAGAGAGAGAGAGAGAGAGAGAGAGAGAGAGAGAATGATAATAATGAGATGTTGGCATTTTGCATTTTCAGGAAAATTACCTCATTATCTTCTCCTTTTTGTTGAAAGACATTGCAAGGAGAGGAGAAAAAAAGGCTGCTCTTGTGTTTCCTATTCTACATAGTTTTAGGTGGCCCTGAAGATTACCGTATTATAATAAACTTGCACAAAAGTAGAACAATGAGGAATTTTCCATTGCTCAAATTTAAAGCCTTTGACCTTTGGTGTGCCATACCTGTCTAGGAAAACAGCCTGTCCCTTGAGCACACTGTCTACAATAGATGCTAAAAGAAAAACTTGGCAGCAGACGGTAGTGGTTTTGTGTGAACTGTTGCTGCAAATGTCATCTATACTTAAGTCTTGTATTTCTGGCTTTCAGATTCAAACTTAGCGACTGCAGATTCTATTGATTTTTAAAAATAAGTTCCTGAAAGTATTTTGATTCTTCCCTTCATTAAGACAGATTATCTACTTTAAAGAAGCTGTGGACGGTTTTCATTCTGGTCTATCTAAAACTTAAACACCATTATAAGCAATATATTAAGGGATAGCCTATAAAGACAAAGTAGAATGCAATTATCAGGTAAATATCAGAATATACTTCTCACGAGATGTCCTGACAGACCCGAGTGAAAAGACTCAGGCAGATGTACTTACTAATTAGTTAGCTAGCTATGAATTTAACTCTCCTCAAATAGTGCCTGGGGAACAAATGATACCTGTGTATACCTATCAAAATAGTGTTTTTATTTTCCCCCAGTAATTAGGCCAGCAATTTCACAACTTGCTGTGAAATGGTTAGTCTTTCACAAGACCAGGCAAGATAGCTCTCACTTGTGCTCTGCTAAGCTTTTCATGTTAATTTTTTTTTTTAAATTTGTGTTGGTGACACCGAAAGTACTATGCAGGTTTATTTTTGTGCAAGTTTTAAAAGAACCCATTACCCTCTAGACACCTTTTAGGAAATACCATCATTTATTTTTAAAAACTACTTCACTTGTAATGTAAAAATGCTCCTACGACCAGGCTGTCTTTACAGCAGCTATGCTCTCCTGAAAAAAGTCTGAGAATTATTTTGATCCTATTTGCTGCATATGGACTTGTGATGGCCGGAATGATCTTTAAAATCCTATAGATTTTTCATGAATAAATAGCATTATGAAGATAATGGATATAGCTCACTCCTGTATTCAGTGTCTCTGCTTTGTTGGTTCTCATATTTTGGGGCAATCAGTCATCAGTAATTCCTGTAAGATGTAAACTCTATATTTTTATATTTTTAATTTATGAATATGAGAAAATAGGTGGAACTTTCTAAAAATACTTTGCACACATTATAAGCACAATGGGATTCTTTTGCATTTCCAAGTAATCAGAACTTACAAAAGCTGTAGAAGATAATTATTCTACCATTATATTCATGTCTAACAAAATGATGTTATGCTTATTTTATTGGATGAGAAAATTTACCTGGATTTTTGATCATAAGAATTTTTTAAAAGATAAATTAAAACTGTTTTTGAAACAGACCAAACATTAACATTAATATGTGAATTAAAATATGTGATTAGATGTTTAATATGAACATTGTACAAGTGGGAATTTAAATCTGTTGTACATAATTTGAAAGTATTAAATGTTTAAAGTTGATTAAGGCACATTCTTTTAAATTCTAAGAATTTTTCCTACCTTGAACTAGGTCTCAGAAAAGATTCAGGCTAACAAAAGGAAAAAATAATGTGCACATCTCTTAACTTATCAATTGCAATTTATTATAGTACTAGAGAAATCTTCGTGATTTACTATTGTAAGCAAATTTGAAATGCATAAGTAACAAAGTCACTGTTTAAAATAAGTGTTTTCACAATGTGTGGTTTTATCTTACTTCACTTGGCAAGGTTGCCTGATACTAATTTCTTAAAGCATCAAAAGATTCACTCATGAAGAACGGCAAAAAGACAGTCATCACAAATATAATTATATATTCTGATCTTCGTATGCAGAGATGAGAGTCAAGATTTAGATGCATTTTACAATTGTGTCGATATTACACTAAGAGCCAACTACACACTTATCATTTCTTTTTAAGGATTAATAAATATTAGCTTCTTGATCTTCACTGACAGATTCTTCCATAATTGTCTGAAATAACTATTTAATGACAATATAAAACGTAAAAAGCCTTCTTTAAAAAAATAAAATCACAGTTCCTTTGCCTCAGTTAGTTTTATGAACATATCCTCTGAATTATATTTAGTATTACTTATGGTTCCCAAACACTGATATAAAATCATATAAGTTTATTTTATGTGCAAAATCACAGAAGGTATGCCGAGTGACACTTAAGAGGAATGAAATAGTAACTGCGGCTGCTTTTCTGAAGCAATCTTGACACTAATGCTGAATTACAACACGGGAACATCCAGCAGTTTTACCTTTATGAGAAAAGGCTTTTTACATAGTTAACATAATCACGAGGAAAATAAACTAGAATTATGTAGAAAGATATGTACAGTGTAACCAAGGGGCATTTATATTCCCCTGTAGAATACTTACAGTGATTTTATTGCCATTTTGTGTCATTTTCTAAAGGATTTAAATATAGCCAGTAAACAAACTAGCCTTTAGATTTAAAGCGACAGCCGCTCGTTCAGAAGCAATATTCAGATATTTAATCTTAAGAACCCTGAATATTTTCCAACCACGGAGAGTGTACTCTTACAAAAATGAAAGGACTGCGTACCTTGGCTTCTAGTTTCCGCAGCTGTGCTGGTTGGCAGAACCACCCTACCGCTGGCAACCACGGCTAGCCCCAGAATGTGAGTAGCAAGTGTGGACCCTTTGCTTAGTCACGTGAGGAAATGTCACACAAGTGATTTACTCTGCCGGAATGCAAACCTTTTTCTAAAATGATGCTGGTTCCCCCTGTAACTTAGAAAGTGCCACATTATTTCCAGTTCTGTTCCTGAGGTCGATGGTTTCACCTAATTTGAATATATTCCTTGCCCTCTCTGTGAACTACTGCCCTGCACATAACGGCTGAATTCCATCTTGTAGAACCATCATTGCTTTACCTGGGCCTTCAGATATTGTTGGCTTCCTACACACAGTGATCTGGGTTTGTAAAAGCACATGTCTTGTATTCAGTGGGACAAGGGGCTTGAAATTTGTGTTCAGAATACCTTTTTTTATTTAAGTCTTCCATCTAGCCTATGAGTATAATGGCCTTGGAAGCTTTACCACTATCATCCACTTTGGCAGTTGAATGTAGTTCATCGAAAGTACTCTGTCATAAGTGATGTCAACTTTGTTTTTCCATTGCAAACTTGGGGATACATCTACTACTACTAGCAAGCAATTAATTAACTCTCTCCATGGGTCTGCACTAGTCAGCAATGCCTTAAGATGCACAAACACTTCTATCCACCAAGGACGACCAGTCCTGCTTTGAACACACAACAGAAGTAAGCTTGGGTAAAGTGGACTGTCATCATGTTCCCATTGAACAACAATTCTGCATGTCCCCAAGGGCCCTGCCTCTTCTCCAGACACTGTCTGATGGTGATAAGGAGGTATCTCTGATTGGATTTGATTAGTTCCCAATCATAAACATTAACTCTAGACTGGAGATCCCAAGTCAGGGTCCCTGAGGCCTTAGCCTCTGTCACAGTGTAGGTTGGGATGGGGTTTCCTCTTAAAAAGTTGATTCTGACAAATTGTGCAATTATTTTGTGGTTGTTACTTTTATGGATGAGTAGAATTTAGGGTTCAAGTCTCTGTTATTATCACTAGTGGCCCATATTATTTATAAAAGGTAAATCCTAAAAATAGATTTACTGGATCAAAGAATATGAAAATAAAATGCATACATGTGTATGGGTGTGATGTGTGTCCACCTATATGTATGCCTGCCCACCAGAAATATGAGCACCACAAATAACCACAATTGCAGTGAAGGAAATGGCCACCCAGCACTTTGGTCTTTTTTTTTTTTTCTTTCACAACTGCAGAAACTATACTTTCTGTAACTCAATCACATTGCACTGTTTGAAACACAAAGCATCATGGTATAATGGTCTACCACCCAACCCCCTTTGCCTTTCAAAGATGATACCTGATTTGATACAGATTTTTAACTCGTTTTTTTGAAAGTAATATCTTTAATATGTTTGTTTTCTAGAGATCTTTCTTCTTATTTGTCTACAGAATTCAGAAAAGAATGCATGTAACTACAGCATTTGTAGCTATTTTTTTTTTTTTGGCCAGGACAATCATTTGAAATAAATAACCACAGAGATTGATATGAATTAAAATTAGCCTAAAATCTCTCCGTGATCACATTGCAGCTAAAGGAAGCAAAGCCTTGTCAGACTAAGTTAGTTCTGCAATGACGACAAAGTGTTTCTTTAGATAGTTACATTTTTATTCTCTCTCCCTTAAACCCGGCAGCTAAAATTATGTGTGTTAATTAGATGTATTTCACATACGAATCTATAGCACTTTAAATAAGTATATCTGGTACTTCATCTGGCAACTGTAACAAGGGCAATCAGAGTGTTTGTAACTGTGGGAGCCGATTAGGAGGATGTGAGCAACTCAGAAGTCTACAGTTGCTGGTCCATGACCCTAAATAGGAATTGTCCTGATAGGAGCTATGGTTTTAAAACCTCAACAACCAATACCCTGACCACCATGTCTTCCTGACCCAAGCATCTGTGTCTCTCTAAGGAATCATATAGACTTTTTAAGGAGCCATCTCAACTGTTTCTTTCCTGGAATATAAATCAATGGTTGATCTTATTGTTTTAACTCTAAATCTCAATAGCAAATAGTGAATGCAAATGACAGGAGACGTAGGAAGAAGTGACCCTGTCATTTAGGAGCTTATAAGTCTGGCGACAACTGACTACCATTCGCTTCACTGTTTGTAATGAATGTTTCAGAAGTTCCTAGCAGAATTAGCATATGGCTCATGGAGGAATATCTTGAGTCATGTGGGGAAAGCTCTGGAAGTCTAACTGCGGTTTATACTTTTAGACAGTCCAGATGAAATAAAAACAAAAAGAAAAGCAATTTCCACAATTGCTTTGGTATCTACAATGTTTCCCAGCATAATTCAGTGTTGAAATATCATTTGCAAAGACAGGAACGCATATAAAAGACAATAAATGCAAGAGACTGGTAACCAAAGTTCCTAGGAAACTATGCTCCACACTTCCGCTAAAAATTCTGCAGGGCTGATAGAGTGCATCAAAAGCCAGGATTGTGGAGAACTGAAATATCGCAGATCGAGAAGCAAATTCTCTTGGCCTAGCTTTAGTCCTCTTAAAGCCAGCACTCATTGTCTTCTCTGTGTCTGGCCGAGTATCCTTTCAACTATAAGAAAAACTTTGAAATTTATTCACTTAGGAGACCCTTAGCTTCCACCAAGCCCAAAGCTAAGGCTGCCATTAGCATCTGAAACCTAAAGCACAGAGTCTCTGGTTTGTTGTAGCCTGCCTATCTGACCTTCCCACTAACGTGTTTGGAAAAAGCTTCTCTCTCTCTCTCTCTCTCTCTCTCTCTCTCTCTCTCCCTCCCTCCTATAGACACTTCACAAAACTGTTTTTTTGTCAAGATATGGTCTTTGGTCCATGACCCGACCCGCGGGTCCAGTTATTCAGGGTGTCCGAAGAGGCTCCTATCTGAAAATCATGGGCGAGAGAAAAGAACGAGACCAAGCAAAATCTCTCTTGTCAAGGTCTCACTTTATTA
>JAQHUG010000008.1:16367737-16379357 GCA_028555095.1 Dicrostonyx torquatus | reverse complement strand
CTAAGTTAAAAGGCCTTATATGACCTTCTGTAATTATTAGGGCGAATGGTCCCTGACATATCTGTAATTATTAGGGGGAATGGTCCCTGACAGGTCCATATCTGTGTTACTCACAATCCTCACTCGTATTTTATTTAAGAATAATCTGTCCTCACTGGTGAGGGGAGAGCTGTGGATGAAGGAGTTGCTGCACAAGAACAAAGACTCGAGTTTGGGTCCTCAACACCCACATAAATGGCAATCTGCCTGTAGTCCCAGCACTTGGGATACAAAAACAGGGGCTCCCTGGAGCCAGCTGACTAGCTAGATTAGCCCATTTAGCAAGCTCCAGGCATAAGTGAGAGACCCTGCTTCAATATATAAGAGACGAGAGAAGACATCTGACATCAATTCTAGTCTCCACACATATGTGCCCACATACATGCTCACACCACATGCATGTGTACATGTAACTTAAAGTTAACTGTCCTTTACTTTCTTTGAAGTGAGAGTTGTATTTTGTACCACAGGATAAGAATACAGACAGAAAGTGAAAGCAAAGAGTTTAATTTCAGGTGACTTTCAGGTGGCTATAGGACACTTAGACTCTGAGTGAGCAGGGCAAAAGAGATTACTTGGAATAGGAAAAGTATGGAGTGGGCCAAGTATCCAATCTATATGTCCTTAATCATGAGGAGTATTTATTAACTCAATAAAAGTGGAGCTGCCGTGGCGGTTTGATAGGATGTCTGAATTTAGATGCTGAAGGCAAATCCCTTCTCTTTTTAAGCTGTTCTGTCTGAAAAGGTTTCCTACACGTGGTAGGTCATCCCATCCTTTCTCCTTCCTAACACTCATTCTCTCGGAAGTCAGGTTTCTCTTCCTAGTATTTCAACACCATCACCCCCTCCTTTGCCTACCCTGAATAGCGGCATCATGACTGGCTAGCTGCATGATTTATGAGCTTATTAGAGGATGAAGAAGTTACTCCCGAGAAAGAAAATGGTTCCTGCTACCAAAAAAGAGCTTGTCTGATAAGCGGGTGTCCTTTACGTATCCAGAAAAGTTAACTAATTTGCCAATTTTATCTGTAGAAACGGCTCCATTTTTTTGCTGCTCTGGGGGAATACAAACCTTCGGCATAATTCTTGAAAGTAAAAGATACATTCAAAGTAAAAGGTGTGAATGAAGTCAGGGACATTGGTGATTATGAGAGTCCAGGAATAAACCCAAACTGCAGAAATTGGAGTTCTAATGTAATATCAGTCAGTCTGAGTCTGTGTGAGCTTCTCCAGGCACAAAACTTTCTTCCAACAGGAGAATTAAATTCTGATTTCTAGACAGATTTTTTTTCTTCTCTACATTTCACCAAGCAAATGCTGATTTTTAAAATTATTTCCGATTTAGGCTCTCTGATGCATATTCTCACTGTGTAGTCAAGGTTCTCCTCCAACTCTCATTATCCTGGTCTTGAGTACTTGGCTACAGGCCATAAGACCCATCTTTAGAAAAGGCCAAAAATGGAAGCTTAATCTTGGTTTTATGTGTGTGCATGCATGTGTGTGCATGCATGTGTGTGCGTCATGGTGCATGCAGTACCCATGGATGCCAGAAGTCATCAGATCTCTTGGGTTGGTAGTCACAGTTGCAAGCTACCCTTCCATCATATGTGGGTGCTGGGAACTGAACCTGGGTTCTCTGCAAGATCAAGTGTTCTTAACCATTGAGCAATCCTCTAGACCTCAAGACTTGTTTTTGATGTATATAGTTCTGGTGTCAAAAGATTAGAAAACTTCACTCTCTATATGTATTCTGCTTGCTTCATGTTTACTCTGTATTCTTTGTAGAGTTGTTATAAGTTGTAGGAAAGGTAGAAATGGACTGGACTAGGAAACCTAAATCATAAGCTTCTGGTTAGGAGAATAGTGTCCAAGCAAGGTTGTCTAAACTACAGTTTTCCTTCCTTTAGGGGATAATTGAAGAAAAAGATAGCACCTTTTGAACATTTTATTGAAATATTTGCTCATCTTATCACCATTCTATAGGTGTTTGGTGACATCAGTGCCTTGAAGTTTGTCCCCAGCAAAGTAATCACAGCTATTGAGGATCACATAATGCAAATGGACACTGTGCAGAGAGAAACCTTGGCTACTGTTCAAAAGAAATGAGATGGCTTGATGGAAATCAAAGGTATTTTTCTCTGTTGATTGAGCATTGGATCAATACTACCTATGAGTACACTCTCCCAGAAGGAACTCCAAGTGTCAAGTTCTTCTTATCTCCCCAATTTCCCAACAAGAGGATGAAGTTCAGCTTTCTCTCCCAATCCAGTACTTTATGTAAGAGTAGGTCATGGATGTTGGTTACTGATAGATCAAAAGTTGGGATTTGGACTTTGCAGAGAGATGGGATGGCCCTGACAGTGTACTTGGAAAACGGGTTTTATTTTTCTTGTTTCCACTTGTTTGTTTTTTATGTGGAGGGACTAAGGGAAGGTCTACAATATTATGATTAAAGGAGCCTAAAAAGTTTCCTCTTCTTTTTATCATCTGAAAATTTTCACACTTTCTTTTTCCATGAAAGGAACTTTAAGTGGGGAAAGGAAAACTTAAATATTATCAACAGCAAATTTTTCAAGTCACATAAGTGAGTAGATTTGAAGAGTTTAGACTTTGTCTTCTAGGAGAACAACAACATGTTGCTGGGTGACTTGGATTTGAGATTTTTGGATTTGAGATTTTATATTTACTCTCAAAATTGATCAGACAGAATCCTTGCTTTTTTTTATCCCTTGTACAATTCATTTTTTTCCTACTGCATCCCTTTCTGGCCTTCTATTTTAATTGCAGGTTTGGACTGGGGTTTATTATCTGACCAGCTAACATACGTTCATACCTCTGTCAATATCTCTCAACTATATAGAAACTAGTAATTATGCTTAAAACTGCACAGAATAAATACACATTTAAAAATAATTTAAATGGTTGTATCTGCTGTTCATAAGGACCTTCTCGCAGGTCCTTAAATGTCTTTGCCACTGACTTTCTCATTCTCCTTTGCTACCGCTGCTCTAGCTCCTGGTAGCTCATGCCCACTGTTACAGCTGGGTATATAGACCACAGACTTTTGCTTTTCCCATTAGATCATGAGCTACCTCAGGCGGAGAACTTTTCCAAATGTATCTTTCTCATAGCAGAGATTCCAACAGTGTGAGGGGGAAATACAGAGACTCAGTAGAGATTAGCTATTTGAAAGAGGTGTGAGGGAGGGAGTATGGTGAGGTTAGAGCCAGGTCTTTACTGTGTGTGCAGAAGGTAAGACAAACCCCTAAATAACCTTGGTATATTAAAATAGATTACATAATAAATGTGAATCTGAGCAAAATATGAACAAGAAAACATTTATATGCAAGTAGATGCGTATTTGCCTTTCCAGCTGTATTTCATTTAAATATCAGGTCAAAGTGATGATCAAGTTCAGCTGAAAGATGCCATGGCATCTTTCCACTGAGTACCCACTGACATAACTGAGTTAAGATGCTGCTAGCCTGACGTTTCTACCTGCTTGGTCTTACTAAACCTTAAACCCAGTGAGGGCAGGAACCATTCTCTGCTCTATTTGTTTTTATATTCGGTTATTAGCAGTGTGTCTTGCTGGAAGAAAAAGCAAACTGATGTGTCAAACTTCACCTAAACGTACTCTTAGTGATCTGTGAGACACTGATGCAAATGAATAGAAGATGTCAAGCAAACAGCGATAATTATTTTTCCTTTTCTTGTTGCTTTCAGATCATTGGCCCAACTGGAACGCGGAGTATAATTAAAGACCACTCTTTTGGTCTCCTGAGTGGCATCCAGGGACTCGCTATTTCTTACTGTGCTGCATCTCCTAATACATTATTGCAATGCATGGCTTTTGCGATTTTCACATGGTAGTTTGTAGAGCGTTTGCTTCTGTTGTTTCTTTATATTTGCCTCCCTTGCCTACATGAATGTTACCGAACAGTCAGGATTAGATGAAAGGTTCAGCATTTGTTTGATTTGTTTGATTGTTTAAAGCATTGTTGATGCTGAGCTTTCATAGGTGTGTGGCAGGTAAAGATTCGTGCAAATGCTCTTCTCTTCTTGGTAAAAAGAACTTTGCTGACGCTCATGTGTCCTGTGTCATCCACTACAGCAATAAGGGAAGAGTCTGTTACTTTCTACATCTATGCTGAGTATTGACATGGACTTCAAAAGAAGATTTAGTTTTTTCTTTCCAGGGATGTTCATGATTGGCCCAATTCTCAAGGAAAACAGGGTGGGAGGCAGGGCAGATGCACTGTCTCCAAATGCCTCTATCGTTTGCGGTCCTTTATACTTAATATTCTGTATTTGCAGATGTGTTGCAAAGCAGAGCTCTAGCATGGCAGGCACAGTGCCCTTAGGAAAGAGTACATGTTTATATACAGTTCAAAGGACTATTTCAAAATTAAAGATAGGTTTCTAGGGGACTATATATCTGTAAATTGAGTCATCAGGGTTTTTTTTTTCTTTAGCCCACTGAGGATAATTTATGATGCTAATAATTAATTTCTCAAGACTGTATTAGTAAAATTGTATCTATAAGCTATGCATATATTTCCTGTGGTTTCATTAGAATCTCTCTTTCCTAGAGCCACATGCTAGTTGACATGTTATTTAGTTTGATCTTTTTGTCACATTCCTCATCGTAAAACAATTAGAAACTGTAAATGAGAAAATTTTTTTATTGGGTCACTTTTACTAGCCCGATATGTTCTTGATGCTTGACCAGACTTTTTCGACCCTAGTTCTGAAAAAGAATGAAAATATAATTCAGAAGGAGTTTAAATTTTAATGCTAGCTGTAAATTTAAAAGTGAAAATTTTTATATGCCCTTTGTATTGAGTTCAGTAATGATAGATAGATTGCTCAAAGTGTCCCTTTAGGAAGAGGATGAAAAAAGGAGTGATTTTTTTTCCTTCAGTTAAAGATGGAATTAAATGGTACATACAGCATTAAAATCAACTCACTTCCCACTTCAGTGATCACAGGGTGAACACTTGCCATTGGAACCTGCGTTTCCGCTCTTCCTTGAGCCTCAGTTTTATTAAATCAGTCAAGTGATAGTGCTGGGATAAAAAGAAGGAATGACTTTGATGCCTTTGTGGCATTTCTGTGTTGTAGTGATACTGTTTGTGTTTGAACAAATAAAATTTGCCTGAAGGCAGAGCTAAGCCACTAGTTAGCCGTAGAGGCCAGGCAGTGGTGGCACACACCTTTAATCCCAGCACTTGGGAGTCACATGCCTTTAATTCCAGGAATAAAGAGGTAGAGACAGGAAGGAATATGGCTGGGCGGAGAGAGGAATATAGGTGGGAGGAGACAGGACGGAGAGATGCAGTCTGAGGTTTCTTAGAGACACATTCATTCTGAGGATTTGTAGAGACAGCATCTCCCATTCAATTTGAGATAGAGGTAAGAGCTAGTGGCTGGCTGTTCTGCTTCTCTGAATTTCAGGCGAGCTTTATTTGACAGATTAGAAACAAAACATTACTGCACTGTTTCATGAGTGTCTGTTCAAGATGCCTTCCAAATGTCATTTCCTTTAACAGTCACTAAGGGTTCTCCCACTTGGATGTCCTCTGCTGTAGACGCTTCTGTGAGGCATGGCTCATTCTATGACATCGCTTCGAGCTGATTGGCTCACTTAACTTTAAATACTTTTGGAGGTAAGAAATATCCCAATGGGAACTTTTACAAATTCCCTCCGATGGCCTGAAATGACATCAGGCATGCCTTGTGAGAAGAGCTGATGCCACAGTGGAGATCTGTGGCAATGGGGAGACCCTAACTCAGTAGCTACTGACTAAGTGACATGAAGCAGACTTGTTTTTTGTTTGTTTCCTCTAAATTCTTCACCTTTGAGATAGTACAGTTCACACTAATTTCCCTTCCTGTGCCAAACATAGAGTTGGCATAGGGAGGACAGGTGCACACAGTGTTGAAGAAGGTGGCAATGGCTACTGACATACAGTGAGCAGAATACTTTATTAAAAAGGTAAAAATTATCTTGTTACAAATGCCCTTGATCTTACATAATAAGTCACAGTTAGCCTATTTGTCTTTTATGTTGCTTTATAAAAATAAATCTTTGTCCATTGATCAGTATAATATTTGACTATATTCTATATTGCCAAATTATATCAAAATTACTAATTGTTTAACTTTAATAGATGGTTGCAGAGCTTTTCTATGTTATTGTAATGTGATATCTTAAGTTGGTAATCATTTCTCTGCTATTTTAAAATACTGTTTTATTGTTATTATTATTATTATTATACAGGCACATTTAGACTATCTCTTTACCCCTTAGACAATGGCATACTTGTCCTCAGTCCTCCAAAAGTTCTATGGTCAATTTTGGTCAGCTAATGGCTAGCTCTGTCCTCTGACTCCAAGCAAGTTTTACTGACAGAATATGATAAAACTATCACACAATACCAATCAATTAAGCAGTCACTGAAAAGGACATATGGCACAAGAGAAATGTAATATAGCAGTCATTAAATTCATATATTCAGTTCTTAAACAGTACTGTGAGAAACTATTTAATATGTAGTATGAAAAGAACATGTGGGGCATGTGCACTATGATTCCTGTTATAAAACAATCTATTTTCTGTAGAATGAATCAAAAGGTTGCACATAAACATTATGACTGGCTACTAGGTATTGACATGATATGCTTTTAAATTTTATTTTCTTCCAAATACTATCCCTTATTTTCTATGTTCTTCAGGATTAGCTCATGATGCTTTTTTAAATTTTCTTTTTATTTATTATTTTTGTCTTTCATATCATGCATCTCGATCCCATTCATTTCCCATCCCTGTGTATCTGCAGCCTCCCCCCAATAAAATTTAAGAATGAAAAGCAAAAAGCAAAATGCAAAAAAAAAAAAGGTGGAGAAAAATCTCATCATGAAAGCTGTAATGTGACATAGTGAGTCATACAATAATCCCTTTTGTCCATATATCTTTACTTGCAAGTGTTCATTGCAAAGTCTTGTTTGAGGCCTAGGCCCTCATTGGAACTTCTCTTGCCCTGTATTTTGGAAATCCTGCAGCTTTGGGTCTGTAAGATGGGTCCCTTTACTTGCTCCAGCAGATCACAGAAGGAGTGAGCATTGGAATGGGCCAACGCCTAACCCTGGATCTGGTCCTGGCTAGTTGCAGGGTTGGTCAGCTTGCCAGCTCTCCATTGTCCTCACCACCAGGGTGAGCTCTCCTGCATTGCCTTGGCTAAATTCACCCCTTGCATTGATGAGTAAGGGGCGGGGCCAGTTCTCCTGCTTTCCTGTCCTCAGGTCAGATCTCTTAAGCCTTCACCTTCAGGGCCAGCTCTACTGTGTGGCCAAGGTGTGATATAGGGGTCCCTCTCCAGAGTGCTGCAGCAAACAAGGGAGAGGGTTAGCTCAACTCTTGCGATCTCAAAATCAATTCTTCCACATGCCTCAGGCATTGACGGTGGGTGAGATGAGGGGACATCACTCTCCTGCCCAGGCTGCCTCATGACAGGTGAGTTGAGTAACAGAGATGGCTCTTTGATGCTCACAGTATCAGGACTGGCTCACCCGCACACCCCTCCAATGGGGTTGGCTCTGCTGTGCTGCCCCGGTGGGGTACAGGGCTTGCTCTCCTGAGCGCTGCAGCTGGTGGTAGGCCGGGGCAGCTCTCTCGGCCTCTGACCTCAGGGGTAGCCCAGGCGTTGATGGGTGCTGGGTGGTGGGGAGGAGTCATGATGCTTTTATTATAACCACTAAAACAAATGTTTCATGCATGAAAGCCACTGAAGAAATATGAGAGAAATCTCAAGTGCTAGCTCCTATAAAATTAAAAGTTGTGTTGTACTTTTGAACACTATCTGTCCAAGGGATACTCAAAGTGTCGCTCTAGACCATTTGAGAAAAAAAAAATTCCATGAACAAGAAGTAGAAGCCGACAAGCAGATAAGCCCTATAAACAGGAAACACGATGAGGGTCTGAAAGGAAGTCAGAGGGCAGGATGATTCACCAAAATGGGAAACATAACCGTCAAGGCAACTGAGATACTCAAGGCTTTAGAGGGCAAAATGGCTACTGAAAAAATCATAAATAAATAAAATAATAATTGAGTCATCTCATTTCTAAGTGTTTCCCCTTACTGTTTTCAGTGTCTTTCCTCCACAGCCCAGTCCTCCAGCCTCCAGCCTCCATCGATCTGTTTCCCTTCCCTCCTCTTCTCCCTTTTGTGTTCTTCTCATCTTGATTTCTGTGGTGGCCCCACTGCCGCCCCTTCCTGCTTCCATGGCTCCCATTTCTCTCACCACTCACTTCCTCTTATCACTTGGAGAAACCGCAGCCCGCCTTGAGCCACCTGGGCCTAATTTGTGCCCACTCCCACGCAATTAACAGCAGCTGTAGAAAAATGGACCTTGGCATGAATTTGAAAATCACAACTGTAGTTCTCAGGGGACCTTCGGGGTTTTCAGGTGGTCACATTTTGTCTCATTTCATCCACCTTGCAAGAACACTGGGATTGTATCATATTTTATCGTCTCTTCCCAAGCCTGCAATATTTTCCCCCAGCTTCACACACCACTAAAACACGGGCTTTCTATGTCCCTGGGAAAGTTGGGGCTATTGCTGTGACAAATTTCTGTCACCTGTCTACTTCCTCCATCTGCAGCCAGGCATGCCGCTGTGTAGAGAAGGGCATACTTTGTTGTTTGTGCACCAGGGTGGGGCAGAGGGCTCAATGCAGGTGACCTTTGCATCCTGTTTGTTAGGACAAAGCAAGAAGACACTCACCAGCTAGCTACCAGTGGCTAGTCTAGACTCCAGAACTTTGAGAAATAAATTTCTGTTCTTTACAAATTATCCAGTCTAGGGTTATCTGTAATAGTAGCAAAAGACATATGTAAAAGATATGACTTGAATTCAAGCCTCCAGCCCTAATACTGATTGAAAATTTCAGATATAATTATTAAATGTCTATTAGATATCTCCACTTGAATAGGCATCTCAATTAAAACATGGTCCCCCACAGTTAACAAAACATAATGGCAGCCTACAGAATTGAAAAAGATCTTCACCAACCTCACATCGGACAGAGGATTTATCTCCAAAACATAAGAAGAACTTTAAAAATTGGTCATCAGAAGAACAAATAATCCAATAAAAACATGTAGTACAAACCTAAGCAGAGAACTCTCAACAGAAGAATCTAAAATGGCTGAAAGATACTTAGGAAATATTCAACATCTTTAGTCATCAGAGAAATGCAATTCAAAACAACTCTGAGATTCCATCTTAAATGTAATCAAAACAAAGCTGAGATTTCATCTTACACCTGTAAGAATGGCCAAGATAAAAAACACTCATGACAACTTATGCTGGAGAGGATGTGGGGTTAAAGGGAACACTCCTGCATTGCTGGTGGGAGTGCAAACTGGTACAGCCCCTTTGGATATCACTATGGCCATTTCTCAGAAAATTAGGAAAAAAAACCTTTTTCAAGACCCAGAAATACCACCTTTAGGTATATACCCAAAGGATGCTTAATTGTACCACAAGAACATGTGGTCAACTATGTTCATAGCATCTTTGTTTGTCATAGCCAGAACTTGGAAGCAGCCTAAATGTTCCTCTACTGAAGAATGGATAAGAAAAATGTGGTACATTTACACAATGGAGTACTACACAGCAGAAAAAAAAATGATGACATCTTGAAATTTGCTGACAAATGGATGGATCTAGAAAACATCATATTGAGTGAGGTAACCTAGACCCCAAAAGACAAATATCATATGTACTCACTCATAAGTAGCTTTTAGACACAAAGCAAAGAAGGACCAGCCTACAATTCACAGTACCAGAGAAACTAAACCACAAAGAGGACCCTAAGAGAGATATACATGGATCTAAGAGATGTATGGAGGAGAAGAGATGAAGGGAGGGAAATAAATAAAAATATATAGCTCAACAAAAAACAATTTAAAAAATAAAATAAAACATAGTCCCTTACCTTCTTTTCCTCATATTAAGTTGCCTCATTTAGCCTTGATATGAGGGTTTGTGCTTAGTTTTACTGCTTCATGTCATGCCATGTTTGGTTGACATCCCTGGAATGCCTGTTCTTTTCTGAAGGGAAAGAAAGAAGCAGTGGATCTGGAGAAGAGGAGGGGTGATGATGGGAGCTGGAAGGAGTGGAGGGATGGGCGGCTGTGGTTGTATGAAAGAAGAATAAATAAAAGGAAAAAAGTAAACATGGTAACCCTGACATACCATTTTCCCCTCTGAACTTCTTTCTACACATTTTCATGCAACTCAGTTGATGGATGATCAATTTTCTATTTGCTCAAGTCAAAAGTTTGGGCATTATCCTATATCAGCCTGGAAAGACTAGATAACAGTGTAGTGGCAAGAACTACCCAAACCTGAGTGCCTTGCAGTAGCAAAGGTTCTGCCATGCTGCCTCCTCTCCAAGGAGGAAGCTTTGGTCTATGTCAAGTCATCCCCCTGGACCCAGACTAAAGAATACATTATTTAATTATGGAGAATTAAACTGACCCTTAAACTTCTACTTGTATATCATACAAATCAGTTTTAAATGCTTATTACCATATAAGAAATGTATATTGCAATGTCTTTCATTTTGATCATTTGCTACATGTACATCATGTATTTCATTCATATTACTCCATTACCCTCTCCTGTCTCAGATTTATACATCTAATATCTGTTCAGACAGGTTGTCTTACTCCTACTTCAACCATGTAGTGAAGTTTGACCAGGCCACCCTCTTCCAGGAAAACCAAAGTAGCAGAGAACTCCTAATGACTGTAAGTGTCTACTATAAGGGTTGGCCACTGTGTCTGTCAGGTTTCTGTTACTATAACAAATACCTGAGCTGGACAACTTAAAAAGAGAAAAGGTTTGTGTTGGCTTAGACCTAGTTATTAATGTTTCTTCCACAGTCTGTGGACCTTGTTACTGTGGCGTCCATGACCCTTATTTTAAAAATATTAATCAGCTAACAGTATTAGATATTATAGCATTTTTGAACAAAATTGATTATTTGCCATTTTTTCCCCATTCCTTTGAACAATTTTTTTATTAGCCTACCCCAGCCTCTTTCAATCCCACTCAGGTGCTTTCCACACACCTGGCTTCCTTCTTGTTTTTGTGCTCCATGCCCTATTGCCTCTCTTTCTTTAATACCTCCTTATCCTGTTTAGTGGTCTCCATATTTGTTTCATATCCTACATGCACAATCACCTCTACTCTTATACACAGATGTAGTATGTTAGGGTAAACCCATGAGAAGAGAAAATGTGATCTCTTTTCTTTCAAAAGGTATGGCTATGAGATACAGGGCCCAAAAGTGTATTTCTTTCCACTAATCTCTTTTCTTTACAGAGATCAGCAGTCAATGACGGGTTTGAAGCTTCTTCTCCCCAGATGCCTAAGACAGGAGCTTGCATATATGAATGCCTGTTCCAAAGATGGGAAAATTTGGGTAAATGAAGAGGACTTTGCCCAAGCCAGGCATGATCAATCTGTCCTGTTGCACAAGCACAGTTTTTATTAAAATTAATAA
>JAQHUG010000008.1:16340807-16362110 GCA_028555095.1 Dicrostonyx torquatus | reverse complement strand
CCCAGCTGAAATGTCTTCTTAAAACTAATAGAAAGAAACTGTCAAACATCAGGAAAAAATAAATTTGTGGTTGATTTAAGTAAAACCACCAAAACCAGATAATATATAATTTAAATAATTAAGATAACAAAGTATTAATTGCTAGAAATTTAAAATACATACAAGTTTATATATATATATATATATGTCTAATTGTGTACCCACCCAGTAATCTGTGTGTGTGTTTCTGTCTCTATCTTACAAGCACACACACACACACACACACACACACACACACACACACTTTGTAGAATATCTAACTATGTAGAGATGTGTTACATTTGTTTATGCTGTGGACTATAACTTTAACTGTGGAAAGGTATGTTACTTTTGTTTATGCTACATTTATAATTATGTAAAGATGGGTTGTTTCTGTTTTGCCTTGTTTTTCTAAGGCACCTATTGCAATAAAGAACTGAACAGCTAATAGCTAGGCAGAAAAAGGATAGGCAGGCAGAGAATAAGTAGGAGGAGAAATCTAGGAATGGCAGAGAAGAAGAAGAGATCTCAGAGAATGAAGGAGGACACACCCCGGGCCAGAAGTCAGGCAGCTGCCAGCCAGCCAAACATAGAGACAGAAGGAAAGTACAATATTCAGAAAGGAAAGAAGGTAAAAAAAACCCTTAGGCAAAATGCATATAAAGAAAAACAGATTAAAGTAAGAAGAATAATATTAAGCCTCTGTTTCGTGATTTGTGAGCTGGTTGGTGGCCCAAAAGAAAAAGCCTGGTACGTACACACACACACACACACACACACACACACACACACACACACACACACACACACCAAAAGTTTAAGAAAAACACTAGCAAAATTTGTATAGCAATACATTCTGGAAAATATCCTGCTCGCAGTCAAGGATTTCCAAGTGACTGAGCACCCTTACAAAGTCCTTCATTGCAGCATGTAACCTTAATAAAGGAAAAGAGAAATAAGCTGGTCTCTCATTGAAAGTATTTATCATTCATTAAAAATTCTCAGTAAGGAAAGAATGATTCAATAAATACCAGTAAGACACTGGACCAGTCACTTGTTACAAAAGATTAAAAACCCTAAATAAATTTCTACTTGATAAACAGAAATTTAACCCACATAGCCCAACATTTCAATTTTCAAAGACGGTCTCAAGTAAATATAACATGCATATATTTCTCATTGTGATATTTATTGTTATGTATTTTAGATAAAATATATAAGCTATTCAACACCAGAAGATAGGTGACATAAATTCCAGTTGTTTCCTACAGTGGGATTCTTTACAGTCTTGGAGGATACAGATGAATCCTAAGTGTCAATAGCATAGAGGAATGCATCTCACTCATTCTGAGCACTTTGTCTCATCTTTCTATTGGTGATCACCAAACAGTGAGCTCACAGCTGCTCCCACTGATGTTCCAAGTCAATGGGAGTAGCTGTGTCAAGTTTACCAGGTCTTCTTGGCCAGAGTTACATATCCTCAAAAATGCTGATGTCGGAAATGGAGTGTCTCTAGGGAATGCTTTAATATGGGGTTGGTAGAAGCATCTATGAAATGACAAGACATTGGATTTCACAGAGCACACCATTCTTTTACCCTCTCCCCTATGACACCACCCAGGGATAAATGTGAAGGTATGGAAGTAGCTGTACTCTAGTGAGGTGTGGAGAGCCTGAGTTTCCTGACCCTTTCTGGAGCATTGCATTGAATCTTTCTACAATATAGGAATTGACTTGGAAATGTATCTGCTATAACTTAATAAAGTAGATACATTATGTTTAAGGCCAAAACATATTTGTTGTATCTATTTCTTTACATATGCAAATAATATGTATAGTTTTGTATGTGATAATGGAAGTACATATAGCACCTTGTTAATCCTGGTAATTTTCTGGTGTTTTCAGAGAGTTCTACAATTTTTAAGGTTCTTACAATTAACGTACAATACCTAACACAGAGAGAGAGGGATGAAGAAAATCTGGACAAACAAAATTTGGAATGTAAAGAAACCTTGCATTATCACGCTAGTTTGTGGTCACAAACGTGAGTAAACAAATCAGTCAGATGGAATAGGAGGCCTAAAAAGTACGCACAGGGCAAATCAAAGAACTTTATATTCAGAAAAGGGTTTTTTGTTGTTGTTGTTGTATAAATGTATTTGTTATTTCAATTTTACTGTAACAAAAGACCTAGGTCCACTCTTTTGCAAAGCTAAAAGGATTATTTTAAGCCATGGTCATGGGTGGTTTGATATTCTTGGCTCTAGTGAAGGTAACGAATCATCGTGGGGCAAATGATGGGCTAGAGCACACACAAACACACAAAGAGACAGAGACAGAGAGATACAGACAGAAATAAGGAAGACATAGATTTTTGAGATACATTGTCCTAAATATGAACATAAATAATAATATGTATATTATGAAGACATGCGGTATTGCCAATATGAAAATTCCTAACATATGTTTATTGAATATTCAATAAGTAAATTTAAATATTGATTTTACATTAATTAATTAATTCAAATATTTTTTCTGTGCTATATATCATCTAAAATTTTAAAGGTAGGGTGTTTATGTTTTGTTTAGAGACCTTTTATTATCTACTAGGTCAAGCATATCAATTTTCTTCTGTTTTCATCTTCTCTTTATACAAAATACTCAGCCATAGATTCATATTATTCCCTCATTTTCCATTTTGTATTTTACAATTAATACTTTAACTCCTAGAGAATTTACTTTCTAGAAGAAAGGTAGCTTTGTTTTCTTTTCATGTGTCCAATTCTTCCCAGACCATTAGCTACTTAATACCTCCCTTACCAAAGTGAAAAGAAAGGAAATTTCGTCTTGCCCCTAACTACCAGACCAACTGCCAGGCTGCCCTCTATGGGTTTATGTCAATAACAACTCTAACCCCTCAGGTCAGATAATCAGATGTATGATAATTAACCTTATGAGTAATGACTGTGTTATGCAAATAAACAATGCAGAAAAGTCATTTCATTAGAGAAACACCACAGGGTCATTAGGTTTTGATCTCTGTTCTCATCTTTTAGGTAAAAGGATTTTCTGTGAACTGTTCTTTGCAACTAGCAATAAAGCATCAGCCACAAGTTCACATTAGGCTGGGGAATGCAGAATGCTTGATTTATATTGGGTATGTGTCTCTTGGTTGGGACCCACTGTAATGAACTAACCCACAAATCACAGCTTAATGGGACTCCACTTTTAGATATTGCTTAATTAAAAGTTGTAAGTTTATTAACATGTGTCTTTGGCACTGAGACTTAGACATGTAATCTCTGTGAAAATAAGACTAGGTTGTAAAAGTTTTATAGATTTTGACTATGACATTACAGGCCATACCTTGATAACCCATCATATCATCTCCCTGCATATTTTGTTCATGTTTTGCCCTCTTCTGTCAGAGCAGACCCTTTGCTTTTTTCCTTTACAACAATGTAAGGCTTACTGCATCAAACAGAAAAGGAGTGTTGCATCTTAAATATTTTATCTGTACATGTTTTTTATCATTTAATGTCATTAGCAAAGCTATGTGAAGGAAGGCACAGAGCCCTTTTCATTAGAAGGACTCTAGGAAGTGTGGATCTATTAAGTATATATTTCCAGATTTCCATTATAAATCTCTACTTTCAAGGATTTATAATTCAGCTATTAAAATTTCATCCTAGACTTCACCTTGGAATGCAAAGTCTTAGCCAGAGAGGGTACATTGTTAAAAGGTGACGAAGAAAAGAAAAATATGTTGTTTTCTTCTTACCAAGCTGAATAGTAATGGCGAGTAAGTACTTTCAAACACTTCTGGTGTGCCGCAATGAGGTGTGTGGAGGAATGTTTGTCTTGTTTCCTTTGACATGATATTTTACAGTAGCTTATTGGTAATTTTGGCACAGGCTTAAAAAAATGACCAAAGATATGGTGTCTTTTCCTGTGGTTGTTGGACTGGACAGTTCTCATCTTCTTTGGTAGAACTTTGGATACAAAGCATTTCTGAAGTTCTCATAAATATATACTTGATAACACCCACCTACACGTGTTAGGAGAATGGACACAGATCATCCTGAAGAACTGGGGCAAAGAATTATTACTTGAATGATCAGTTGTCTTTCTTAATTAGAAATTGAGATTGCTATCCTAGGATAACAAAATATCAGAAACCATTGACCAAAACAAACAAACAAAAAAAACCCAAACCAAATAGACAGAAAAACAAAAATAGCTGTGGGAGAGGCTCCCAGCCTAAATTCTGATATTAAGTGACTGTGTAACTTGGTGAGATTTATTAAATGACTTTAATCTCTTTCAATATCAATTACATTTTTGAAGACAAAATCACCTATAGTTTTCATTCAGGACATAAAATAACTGTCTTTTTTCCCTTCTCCTTACCTTTTGTTTCCTTTCATGTCCTTTCCTTTATTTTTCTTGTATGTGGGAAAGGAGGAGGAGAGCACTCATGTGCGCATGTGTGAACCAGAGGTTGACCTGGGATTTCCTCTTCAATCCCTTCTCCACTACATTTTGAGTTGGGGTCTTTCACTGAACCGGTCACTTGTAATTTCTATTAGAAGGCTGCCCAGCAGGCCCTCAGGTTACCCATGTCTCTTTCATCATTGAGGTTAAAGATTTATGTTGTTATACCAGCTTTTTATATGAATGGTAGGAATTGTCACACTTGTATATACTGATTCATCTTCCCAGTCCTCACGAATTTTTGTGATAACTGCTCATGACATATAGCTTGCATATTCACCACTGGTTTCCTGTTAGTAAATCTAATGGGTATATTTTTCTTCTACTACCTAATCCCTTCAGAGCATTCAAAACAGAAGACCATATGTGATATTTTGAGATTTCTAAATATTTTAATCTCCAAGTACTTGTGGTTCTTCCCTCCCTGCCCTCTACTTCCCACCGTATTATTTTCCCTCTCAATTGGGTGTTAAATACTAAATATCAGAAAACCTCATTTGATGGACTCTTTCACCTAATTTTTGAAGGCCTTGGCTTCATTTCAATATCATCTGTTGCCTCTGTCTTTCTCTGAACCGTCAAGGACCAGTGAAGTTTTCAAATGTCCAAATGATTTCTTTTGTTACTTATGCCACTTCCTTAGTTCAATTCACTAACATCTTCTTTGGTAGCTACTAAACCCAGGCTTTTCCTTCTGCCTCTGTTTTCTCCCTTACCCCATTCACTGCAGCTTCCAACTCGCTTCCAGCATGATGACACACTAAAATACACAAATAAATTCTCTCATCCTCTTGTCACTAGACCTCTAGTTGACACCATTCAAAAGCTGTCCATTCATTTACACTATAAGCGTATTTCCTCCTACAAAGACTTCCAGGCATCCGCAATCCTGGTCTTTAGCTTCATTCCTACCGTTTCCAGCAACTCTTCCCATACTTGGTCCTCTGAGTTTCTCCTGTTTCCTTGGGGCATCTGCATCTATCTTTCCTGGACTCCAGTACATCATGCCTTCCACCTGGACTGACCCTATGCCTCTCACTGTCGTAGTTCATGGAGCAGACGAAAAGGAGGCCATGACTCTGCCTTATGGGATGCTTATCTCTGGTCTCTACACTTGAGTAGTTCAGTGTTCTATCCACTTTTCAGAATTCTTCTCAACTCTGCTAACTAGCCGGAGTACGATGGTAAGGAATGAAAATGGGCTCCCCAATAGGCTGTAGCAAGTGAAATCCATGCAAAGATAAAAGCTAGATAAAATCAAAATTGTGTCTCTCTGTGCTCCTGGAAGTCGCACATCCCTCTTCCTATCACCTGCAACTGTTATAACACAACATTTTTGAAAGATGTTAAGAACAATTAGACAAGTAAAAGAGCTGCTGACACCATGATCCTTGACTTATGATGACCAGAGGACAAGACTAAATATCAGCTCTTAGAATACCATGGAGATCAGGCTAACCCCTTGAGGGCACAGAGAGCCCCTCCACTGCCGTTAGTACTTGTGTGAGCCCTTTGGCTGAATGTAGGAACCTAATTAATACAAAAGTATTTAGCAGAACCATAATTATATTAAATTTGCATATATATGGGGACTTTTACTCTGTAGCCCAGGCTTGTCTCAAAGTCACTCTTCCTACCTCAGCCTCTCAAGAATTAGGTGTGGGCATGAGCCACCATCTGTGTGTTAGAAAACATGTTTTATTTTAATAAAAATTCAAATTAAAGTATCACCACCCAGTCCTTTCATTGTCCATTATCAACTGTTGGTGTGTTATATATAATTTTTATATCCCAAAGCAAAACTGTCCTTGAACAGAAGGCTTGTTTCAAACCTACTCCAATTAAATATTGACTAGAGATATCAAAAAAAAGGTTTAATTTGTATTATATAAATTCCACTTAACATTTTTGGTCTAAGTCTGTTAGGAATTTCTAAAGAGGCATATAATTTTTTTTTTTAGTGTGGGTAGTGATCAGGAAGCTAAAAATGAGACAGTTGTTTTGTCTGCTGTTGTGATATAAAACCCTGATAAAAGCAATTCAAGAAAATGCTTCCTTTGTCTCACAGTTCAAGGATCTAGTACATCATGATGTCCAGGAAGCAAGAGCTGACATTGAATCTGCAGTCAGGAGAAAGAGAGCCCTGAATGCCTGTGCTTATCTCATTTTACCCTTTTCATACCATCCAGGATCCCCAGTCCAGGAAAAGATGCCACCCACAAGGGTAAATTTCCTCCCCAGCCTATTTGTGCATGAATGCTGGGGCCAGTTATCTACAAACTGGGCAGGAGTCAGGAGGTAGGGAGGAGTGAGTGGGGAGGCAAATCAACAAAATACCTCCAGAAAATCAATTACTTTGAATGCTAATAAATATAAAAGTTAATTTAAAAAATGTCTCCATTTTAAGTAATTCTTATTGTTCTAAGGAGCTGGTTGTTCAAAAAATATAATACACACAGCATTTGTAAATTACAGAAATTAACTTCTAATGGTTATTATTTGATCGGTGAAGCATAAATGAGAACATTTTTATGGGCTGATATAAAATAAGAAACTTTGTAGTAAAATTGCCCAACATATTTAGTACTAGTGAAAATATCAAGACCTATCAAATAGTCCTAACTTCCTTTCCTTTTCTTCTGCTTTTCTCTCTAAGTCACACCATGATCAAGTTCAGGCCAATTTTAAGTAGACTCATATTTACTTAACCATTTTTTTCACTGTTGGCGATTGGTAGCCATGGCTCCAACCAGGCAGATTTCTACTAAAAATGACCGCATCTTGAGGAGTTATAATGTTTAGCTTATAAAGAGAAGGAGAGATAAATCCTGCAATTTTAGAGAGAGGAGGGGAAAGAACATGGTGTTTGGGCAGAGGATCACTGCACAGCCGTGAGCACTGTGACTAAAGTTCTTGGCTTAGGGATGTAGGCAGGGATGAGCCATCAAGTATATCAATTACACAAATCTGTCTGATTGTTTGCCTCTTATTGCCATAAGAGGAACTCTGTGAACATATATTGCAAATCAGTTCTGAACTCTGTCTGAAATTTCCCCAAAATCCATCCTGCCAAGGACGCTGTCAATGAAGTGCATGTGCCATGTGTCCAGAAAGTAAATTAAGCAGGGGTTTCTGCATCCCATTGATACATATACTGGGAAGCTTGCTCTCTGGTTATGATGACTTTGGACCACAATTTATTTTCTTTTTTTTCCTTTCTTTTCTTTTTGAACATTTTATACTTCTTAGCTAAAAATTATTTTTTAAACATTCAACACTAGTGACTGCATTTGAACTAATTGTAGGAACCATTAAAATAGTTTAAGCCCTTGAAAAAAATATTTTTTAAAATACTATGATGGACTAGACAGTTGACTATCCCTGACACTCAGATAAAAGCTGTGCAAGTATGGCAGTCTATCTGTCATTACTGTGCTTAGGAAGTGGACACTGGAATCCATGGGGCTAGCTAGCTAGCTAGTCCATAGTGTAAAATAGCTCTAGGTTCAATGAGAGATGCTACTTTAGTAAAGACAGTGGAGAAAGATCAAGAAGTCTACACATGCCCACACATGTGTACCTGCACACATATATACAAGGCAAAAACGTATTATAAAATGTTGATACTTCTCATTCATCTCCCTTCCGAGTCATATGATAAAGGGGTGTAGCTGAGACTGTTAAGAGAACATAAATTCACAGGATGAATTTGTTGACTTAAGGTTTGTCCTCTAGGTTGCTGTCTGAGGCATAACACTGATGTTAATTCACCTCATTTTTAAATACACAAGGTGTCATTTGCCTTTTACTCTTGTCAGAAGCCTCATACTAAAACAATTTTTGATTAATTGATATTCACGTGATAGTCTCCTATTTTAATGGAGTCTATAGTTGTTATTCAGGGAGAAATCAGCATTTTTGTGTGAAATTAGGTGTACACTGCTTAATCAAGGGTTTTTCAGTTTAATTTGCTCACAGCAAGTATTCATAAGGGTTCGCTTTCCAGAGAGCCTTTGTTTTTGCTTTAGTCTAGCTAATAATTTTTGATGCAGCAACAGCTAATTATCAAAGGAAAACTAATGAGGCTTCTCATCAAGGCTAGACTAACTTTTCTGTTATTTTAAATATAGTCTTCTTGCTATATTTTTATCATGAAATAGTCAACATATTTTAAAATCCATACAAAGTATTTCATTCTTTGGCAAAGTGAGCTCCATGCTCTATTTGATCTCATTTTCATGATTATTACTGTTAGCTATGGTGCAGTGTATTTTTCTACAAAATATGCAATGGGAAGTTTATAAATATTAGTCTCTATATTCTTTCAGCAATAAGTTTTCTGTGTTGATCATAAATTACTTCTACTTACCGCTGAGTCTGTAGGTTAATATGGAAGTATCTAGTGACTTATCCAGAATGCTTTATAAATAGCTGATAATCATTAACAATTGTATTTAATTTTTATTTTCCATTTTACGTGTCAGGTTCTTTCTTACAAAAGTTATTATACATTTTCCTCCATAAGTAAGAAGTTAAGCATATGCAAAATTTACAACCATATCAAAATTGATTTATAGACAAGATTACTATTTTCAACCATTGTTGATTACTAAAATGAACTTAGTTAACTATATACATGAGTGTATCCCATTTAAATTCCTATATACTCGTGTGATATGGTGTAAGTTATGTAACACATCTAATGGAGAACCTAAGACTCTGATGAAGAAAACTTCCCATGTTCACAGAAGAATAACACAGTATGGAAAGTTGAAGTTTGTCCACATAACAACATTATACTGAAGTGCTCATCTAAAAGGCAATTGGGGCTCTACTTTAGAATGAGATTTCCTCTGAAAAATCACTGAATATGCTCTTAGTTAAAATGAGTTATGTTGATGCATAGTGTGTCTCTAGTCTAATAGAACCTAGTGACCATATAAAACAAGAAACGTGAAGATACACACAGGGAGGGTGCCATCTGAATGTGGAGCTGGAGACAGACATGCCAAGGGATGCCAAACTTCCCTGGCAAACTAACGGGAGCTGAAGGAGAGAGGTGGAGCAGACACTCTCCAGTGGTCCTGAGAGGGAGCCAGCGTTGCTAACACCTTGGTTTTTGCCTTCTGGCTCAGAACCTACGGGGTAATTTCTGCCTTTCTATCTACTCTGTAACCTTTAGTTATGGCAGCTTTGCGAAGCAAGCCCAGATAATCATGACTGCACAACGTTAGTGAACCTGGACCTCTCTCCAGCTGCTATCTGCTGAGCCCCAAGTCCACCCTCATAACTCCCAGTCCAGTCTGTTCCACAGCGCTTTACCTCCATGTGTAGGAAGGACTATATCACTTTCTGAAAGGCCTTTTCTGGGTTCATAATGGAATTCTTCCAGGGAACCTATAGAGATCTTATACATATAAGGAGAAAACATAAAATTTCCTTTTATGTTCTTAATTTTTATTATAAAGGATTTCACTGTCTAACCTGTGCTAGCCTTGAGCTTGCTATGTAGCCCAGTTGAGTCTCAAATTCGTAATCCTCTCCTCAGCCTTGGCTGAAGTTAGAGGGAGAAACCACTATACCCTATGAAATGTAATATTTAATTCTAGTTTTGGTCTACATGGTATGGTTTCATATAAAAAAAGTCATTTTGGAATCTCATGTTAAACTTTTTTATCTCTTCCAATCTAAAATTATACCCAAGTGATATAATAATGGATAATTTCCCTGAACTACTTACTAGATAAGATCAATTGAGTACAAAATAAAATGTGGTTCATGCATAAGTATTTATCTGGCACTTAGGGCAAATATTGTGAGTCAGACAGCTTCTCATCACCACAGACCACAGTGCCCAACAGAGACACCTTAGAGGAGAGATCTGTGCTGCCTAACTGTTTCAAGTTTCCTAATCCATCATGGCAGAGAAGACGGGCTCCAGCAGAGGTCCAGTGTGTGGCAAAGGCTGACCCCGTCATAAAAGGCCATGAGACAGAGTCTGCAGTAGGACTCACGGGCTGGATATGGCCTTCAAAGACCCACCCCTAGTGTGATGTTTCTGACAGACATGAGCCCTGTCTCTTAGTGTCCACAGCCCTCTAAAATATCACCACAGGTTTTGGAACAAGCCTATAGAAGATATTGAAGATACAAACCATAGTTCCCGATTCTTGTTATTTGTAACATAATAATAACAATAAAAATAATGTTAACTTGATGTGCTCCAAATGAGAGAGAACCATATCATAGTGAAACAGAAAGCATACTATAAATTTCCTCATAGCTCTCAAACTTCTGAAAATTCCAACCTAGTCTGTTAGAAATATTAATGGGGGAGACTTGGATCATAATTCTCCTTGCTCTGACTTTAGTCAGGAGGGTTCTGGAATTGGGCTCCAGGTGACGGTGATGACTAATTTTCTCAGATTTATACTAACCTCACCAGTCATTCAACCATGGCAGCCAGCAGTGCTTGACTGGCAGGAGGGATCTTAGTAATTCTCCCTCAACTAAGTCACCTGATTAAATATCTCAGATGTTTTGCCATCAGATCCACTTGGAGCCTGCTGTGATTCTTGCCAAATGTTGGTCTCAGGCAATTGTTGAACATAATTCCTTCTGCGTGAACAAAAAAAGCAGAATGTCCCACTCATGGCAGTGTAAGAATTTCTTCCACATTTCTGAAAATAATTTATGAGATGGCTGTTAAAAGTCACATGTTAATGGCCTTGCAATTAAAATAGTCTGCATTATTTTAAAGATTGTATTATTAATACTAAATCCCCTACATTTCCTTATAGAGAACTCTCCCAAAATCTAGTGAAGTCTTATATTTTCATGGTTGTGCTGTTGACTTTGGGCCCCACAACAGAAACATGCACTGATTTAGGCCACATGGACTGAGGAGCAGGGACGTTTACCTCACTGATAACCAGCCATGTTTTTTGTTTGTTTATTTGCTTGTTTTGTTTTTGTGATCTTGTTCCCAAGGGTGAACAGGAAGTATTTTGTTTTTGTTTTGTTTTGTTTTAAAGAAGGCAAAGCAAAATACTATAAACTCAAGTAGTTTAAAATCCGGTATGTGTCTCTCTTCCCTTAAACTTGTCTGTTATTTGTTTAAATCTACTTTATGTGAACTATTTGTGCTAGAAATGATTTAGTTTAGGCTGTCTTTAGACCAGCGTTATGTCCATCATCATTTCCAAGCTCCCTATGAATAATAATTTCGATTTTAAAGAACTGGGAAGGCCTGTGTCGTCACCAACATTTGCTTAAGTAACAGTGGTTGCTGACAATAGGAAAGAGAGTGTAATCCAGTGGGGGTGAGGCAGAAAGGACAGAATTTTCTACCAAACCCGGCTCCCAGGGTATAGGCTAAAACTGGATCAGGCCATGTTGGATTTTTCTCTTTACTTCTTAGAGCATTCAAGGTCACAGTCAAAGAAAATGGGGACTTCACAGTAACATTTTGCAGGGAGAATCATCACACTGACAGTGGAGGTATTACTAATGCCCTACAGAAAAGGGACATGTCAGTCATCATGCAAAGAACATTGATTCTACTCTGCTACTGCATGACTCTGGATGCCACACTACACGTGACAAGGATCAAGTGACTATTGATGCATCATGTGATATTTGTAGCTAGGACAAAGTTAACTCCATAGCAACATTGATTTAGTATAGTTTGAGTTTCCGCTCAAAGGTCATAATAGAGACCCAGTATTCTTTTGGCAGAAGCTATTTGGTCTCTAATGAGCATGTCAGAAGTAAAACAAATCTTCCTATGTAGGGATGTGACTTTGAAAACTATCCCCAAACACATGTAAAGACACTACATTGCTCATGAAGAGGACTTTATCTAAGGAGTGAGATAAAATGACTTCTGAGAAGTATGTTACTTCCAGGAATAGATTTTTTTTAAGTAATAAGGAGAAAATAGAATTACTGTTAAAATATGCAGGCCAAGTTTGGTGGTACACATCTGTAATAGCAACCCTCTGGAATCTGAGGCAGGAGGGTTGAAAATTTGAGTGTGTGGCAACATAGTGAGTTTAAGCTGAGCCTGGGATGTAATGGAATTACATGGAATTCTGTCTGATAGCAACATTTATTTTTTTAAAAAAATCCCAGGTAATTGTAAGATCAGAAAATTTTACATATAAGCATCAAATCCTATTTAAAGAGTGTCATGGGTTGACTGGACTCAATGGGTTGTCTGGGTTCATCTCAGTGAGCAAGGGAAGACTGCTTTTGATAGGATGCATGGACCATGTTAATACTCCTCAGTCTTAGCTGTGATTCCAGCCACAGAAGAGGTATCCAGTTCTAGGAAGGCATCCACCTGCTACAAGGAGGTGCAAAAAACAAAGCCTCAACATCAGCTGGCATAGCATGTTTCTCATTCTGTTCTTATATCTTTTTGTGCCATAGGGTCATCTATGACAACCACTGAGGCTTTTGTGCATGTGTAACCTATAGGCATAGAGAGGTGTTTGTTTCGTTTGCTTGTTTTACCATTTGAGTGCTAACCAGACCCGGCCCTGCTTAGCTTCTAAGACCAGATGAGATTAGGTGTGTTTCGAGTGGTATGGCAGTAGATAAAAGTTGTTTTCTGAAAATGACACTTGAACTCAGCAGACATAAGAATCTGTATGTGAGGGGTCCTTAATTCAATACTCAGTTTCCCAAATAAAAAGCCTTCTGTGCTGTGCTTATAGTTCAACATGTGGGCACTTAACTAGCATACATAAGGGCTTGTGTCTAATGCCAAGTACTACCTGTAATCCTAGCATTTAAAAAGGGGAGGCAGAAGATTACTAGTTCTAGACCAGTCAGGCAGAGGGATAAAACAAAAAAGTAATGGTGAATTGCGTCCGACAACCTCTCAATATTTGGAAAGAACACTTTTAATTTCTTAGATTAAAGATCCTAATTTATAGGTACCACAAAGCATAATATTAAAGCATTAATATCTATAGAGCATAATTATTCTATATTGTGATGTCTAGTAACTTGAAAACAAAATGTCAAAACTGCCTTATGAACACGCCAAGAGTTTCATGACAAGTTCAATGTCAACAGATATTTATAGAAAGTACAAACACATACCCAAAGTGCCAATGCAATAGTATTAAGTAAACCTCTAAAAAGTGTGACTAGAGCAAGCAACATTTTAAATAGTGTCAAAATCAGGGGGAATTCACTTAAAATTGTTTTGAAGCAATAAAATGGGGAAGGGGCAGGGCTTATATCTGGAAAGTATCAAAATGAAACACAAATATAAGTCAGAAATGAAACAGTAACTCATTAGGCATCCAAACTTGCTGTGTGGTGGCATGAGATGATAATCTCAAAGCTTTTGAGAAGGATGCAGGAGGATTGCGAGTTTGAGGTCATATAGGGATTCATAATGAGACCACTGTGCTCCTGACCACACAGCGGCTGTTGTTGCCTGCACAAAACCAGCACAAGATGAAGCCAGTCTTGGAGGGAGAAGGGGCTTCTAAGCCCCACAGCCTTAGCTGAATAGCTACTAACATTTGGTGGCTTACAAGAAAGAGAGTCAGCTTTCTTTAAAGATATAACCTCTGGTAGGTTGTGAATGCCCCCAAGAGCACATTAAAGGAGGTGGATCTGGGAGGAATTAAGAGGAGGAAAGGGAAGGCAAATATGATCAAAATACATTGTCGATATTCTCAAGAGATTAATTAAAATATACTAAAATTCCTGATTGTATTTGTGTATTGCAAGACTTCAAAATATTTCAAATGCATTTATGAAATAAAAAATATCCATTTTTAAGGATTGCTTAATTGGGAAACGGCAGTATTTTATTTAACTCTTAGAGTTAAACAGAACTGGTCGAGTTAATGAGAGTGGGTTAACCTTGGGATATTGGTAGCATGTGTGCAGGCATATAGTGAACACACATGTATATACTAATATGAGTTCCTATTCCCTAAGTCACAAGAGAGTATGGTTTCGATGTAGGAGGCTGTGAGAGGCAATTTACTGGGGGTAGACAGAGAGAGCCATGGGATTTCTAAGCCCAGACGAAGGGGTGTGGGAAAAGGTGTCAGGCTTCTCTGAACCATCCAGGAAGTCTTTGTGAGGCAGACAACTTAAGGGATATTAAAATGTCTACAGATGTGTAAACCTACACATTTCAAGCAAGTATTTATCCTCGAAATTGAACCCATGTGTTTCCAGTCCCGGACTATTGATTTCAAAGAGAAACAGAACTGAACAATTCTGCTGCATCCAGGTCTCTTTGTAGCAGCCGCCGCTCTGCATTAAAGATAAGAACTTCTTTATCCGGGCAGATGCAGCAGTCATCAGAAGCTAATTTGCTGGGATATTCACGTATGCAAATCATGTCACAATGCTGAACCGCAACCACGTAATGACTGGAAAACGTTACACTCATAAATCATAGCACGGCGATCATCAAAATTTCCACTCAGTCAGGACAAATTCAACAGCACTTATGTCTTTCCAGCTTTTCGCCCATAAAACCTCGGTGTTTTTGGAGAGTGTGTTATACTGGTGATCTTGAAACACCCAAGTCTGGCATAATGAGTCCTCAAGTGCATTATAACTTATCAGTAATTACATTTCAACGTAGCTGCTTTCAGCAGTTAGTGTTTTATTCATAAACATTTAAACACCGAATTAGGCATAAAATAAGAATGTTGGCAACAACCCGCCCTAATTTCATTAACTATTAGGTAAACTTAGTATTTCTTCTTCAAATAATCCTTGGTTTTGAATGCTAAAGATGTAATGAACTTCATGGTTCATGGCATCTGACATTGCTTAATTAATGGGTGCATTTATAGTACATAGGCCTTGGTAATTGATTTATATGCATGATTTGCACATACAGCTGTTAGTTCCTGTAGGAAAGTCATAATTCAAATGTGTGCACACTTTGCAGATATGGAGGAAAGAAAAAAAATTGGAACTTGACAAGTTCCCCCAAAACATGATAACTAATTAATAGCTTAGAAACAGACCTTCAGGGTGAAGCATTAAAGTTATATAGTTTTGAATTTTAACATGTAAATTTCAAGAAATAATGAGACAAATGTTTTTGTTTCTCTTAAAATCTTTACCTGCATAAGAAATAATCCGTTTGCATACTCCATATGCTAGAAGAAAACGATGGTTAAATTATCTATTGACGGAGTTGTTTCATTCAAATTCATTGAAATCTCAACAGAATTACCTTCCCTAAATGATTTTTCCCCTCATGTAGGTCAGGTGATTATAGAAAGGTGCTATTTTCTTTACCTGAAAGGCCTATTCATTCATAACACCACGGATTTGAGTAACACCCCCCCAATAATGATAGATTGTCATTTGCATTTTTTAGCTAATTCCCCCAATGATCAATACTGCTAATTTATAAGTAAGCTGCTCTTAATTAAGGATGTAGCTTGAAAGGCAAAAAAAAAAAAAAAAGGCAAACTTCATAGATCCTTGAGTGAGTGGAAGTGCCCAGCCCTTCTGCAGGAAAGCTGTGTAGAGGCACTATGGCGCTGTGAACACGGCATCTTTGTTTCTTCCCTGGCACACAGGAAGCAGCACTGTTTCTCTGTTTGGGATTTTGGGGTAAGTGTTCTACACATAAGATGCATCTCTGAGGGGCAAGTATGGGAATTCTGTTTTTCTATGTTAAACAACAGATTGTGACATCTTCCAATGTAAAGAAAGGGATCGGGACCAGGGAGTAACGACTCAGGGAGTAGATGACTCCTATGACTGTTAGCACCAAAACAGAGAAAGGCAGGGGTTTCAGGCTGGAGATTCCACATGTTCTGGGTTGCGGCCCCACACTGCACCTGATACCTCTCCCTCTCTCACTCACTGTGCTGTTTGCCAGAGTCAGTTAGCACCTTCTCAGTGCCATTGAAGACGACTGACCCCTTTCCCCTTGTTAGCCGCTGGAGGTATTCAGTGACGATTTCTGGGGAAACACTGGCAAACATGACTGTTTTCTTTTTTAAAGGCAGCTATCAAAATGCCTTAATGCCTCTGAACCATTCACAAGCCAGGCACCTTGATGGCTCTCCCCCTGCTGGTTATGTTTCCTTGAGTTCTAAGGCAGTCTTTAGCTTTTCACTTTTGAGCCCTATGGCTCTCCATCTGCTATTCTAACACTGTCATTCATCAGAGGACGGGAAGCTGTAAATTTTTCCAGTGCCTGGTCCACATCCACACATGCTCATGTGTGTGTGTGTGTGTGTGTGTGTGTGTGTACATGCACAACTATGTCTGTACTAGTTAAGGAAGACAGGCTGAGAAATGCAAATCTATCTGATTTAAATATTTGTTGAACTCATATTGCCTCTTTCTAAGGTTACTTGGTAATCCACTCTGAAGATCTAGAAATGATAACACCATTATGGTGCATTCGTTGCTTTATTCGATAAGGCACTCCATTTGAGAGATGCGTACTCCAGCCTAACGATTGTAACAATCCATGTTCTAGGTGTGTGAGTGTGTGCATGTACCTGGTGTATGCATGGGTGTATGGAACAATATTCTTGCTATTGCCGGCAGTATACTCTTGTAAAGGCCACAGGTAAATTTCCATTGTCCTTCTATATTGTTCTCCATTTCATTTATTAAGACATTTGCTTCTGTAATTCACTGGCTGACCAGTGAGCCCTCAGGATCTGCTTGTGTCTCCCCAAGCCCAGCGTGGAAGCTATAAGCATGTGCTACTATGCTAGACTTTTATGAGGATGTTCAAGATTCAAATTCAGGTTCTCATTCTTGGGCAACAAGCAGTTTCTCCACTGAGCCCTATCCCCAACCCCTCCACACATTAATCACTGATCACTTTCCATGATGAAATGTAACAAGAGAAAGGGGACACGGTGGCTTCTTTTAATTGTGTTTAGAATGCTGGTGTCCAAAGACAAGCCCTATCCATACACCTTCTCTCACTGGCTTTACAGTTCCCTATCCTGCATAATAAGAACTGTAGATAACAATTAGCGACAATGAAACACACATATTTTCTTTGGAAGACAGACTGTCCTCACGCTCATGAATTTGACTTCAGTTTGAGATTTCAAGTCTCAGAGCAAATTCTAAACTCTTTCTTCTTTTAGTCTTCATAATAATGTGTACATTTTGCTTGGTATGTAGTATAACAGTACTATACACTTAAAAAAAAAGGTGTATGATATACCTAAAAGACCAGAAAGGTGACTTGGGTGAGATTTTAAGTTTCACCATAGAACATGACAAATAAATAACATCAGGTTCATGTTCCAGGGACTACTAGATGATGGGTATTTATACAGCTTTGCCACAGGCAAGGTTAATCTTTGCACATAGCCCAGACTCATTATTGGGGGTTTTAGAAAATTTGAAAAACAACTTTTTCTCTTTATCTGGATGACACTTCATCTGATTTGAGTCTCAAAAAAAAATTCACTTATTGCCTATTGTGACCATATTAGTGCTACGCCTTGTCTGTGACAACCAGTGGGGTAAAAGAGATAATAGGACGGGTGTATACATTTAGATCCTTTAAATTCTGAACTTACGACATTTTCCTATACCGAGCTGCTAACCATTGCCATCCCTACAACTTAAGTCATACTGCTAAAATCTTTCCTTACAGATATGTGCAAATGTTTATCTTTAGTCGCTTAAAATAGAAAGTACAATTCTCTTCCTAGTCACTAATGTGAAAATACAATTTTGGAGTTCTCATTATGACTCCAAATTATCTCATGATTCTGAGCACTTAGATGAAAAAATATTATAGTAGATTACCTGCAATACTCAAACACAAATACTCAGTCCAGGTAATTCATCCATATATTCATTTTTACCTTTCTTCCTTTTAAACATGTTAATTCAATACCTGCAATATAGAATCCAGGTTCTGACACCTAGCACAGACATCTTGAGGAAGCAGCACTGACAGTTCTTTCAAGGTAGTAAGTAACAGAGAACTCAGCGGAACGAGCAGGTTTGACAATCAGGGAAATGGCTTATTAGACAAATGTCAAACATTCTACAACCCAACATTTTATTAAGCTGAATTTCTCCAAGTGAGACCTTAAGAACTGCTAACCATTATTCCTATTTCTTAATAAGTGTTAAGAGCTGAAAGAACCACTTGCGAGCTAAAAGCTAGCATGCAGCACACATCGCCCAAGCCAGCCATGAAGACTCCATGCGATAAAGATTTTCTAAGGAAACGACCTTTGTTTGTATTTTTAAAATCTTTCAAATACCTTGAATGAAGCAGCTCTTGTAATGAAATGAGGTTTAAGCCATCACCACATTTAAAGATAGAAACGAAAACTAAGATTTCTTGAGCCCCTGCTACGTTCTCAGACCTGTGTTGAGTACGTCAATGCGAAGTTGCTTCGTTACCACAATGCCCTGTAACTTTCCTATTCAAAGCCTCACAGCACTGTTTGTGAGAACGCATGCATTTAGAAACATGCCTAACTCCAGCCACCCCATATGTATGTAGGTTCTACCTTTTCTCTCTACATTTTGTTCCAATCTGATGGTTGGGTCTCTCTGTTACCATGCATACTCCTCTGCTCCCCCCTTTCATCCTTTCTTACTCCATTTTTCCTTCTTTTATTTCTCCCTATTCTTTCTTCTTTCAAATGTTTACAACAGCCACTGTGTGGAAGAGGCTGTCTATTCCTTCTATAGATCCATCCTAGAGGGAAAAAACATTTCTATTTTTATTTGAGACATATTTGACTTGGGCTAATAGGGGCATGGTAAGCTGCTGTGGGTTCTCTGATAAAAATAAACCAGGATGAGGGCAAAGAGCATGACTGCTTCTTTTCAACTTGTATGTGTTCTGTCTGCCTAGCAATGAGGACTGCCTCTCCTTTGTTTACTGGAACCCTCTAACCCTGCCTCCCCATTCCACACCAGCCTCCCCACATCTGGGGTCCATGTGTTTGTCTTTTTATTTCTCTAAACTCATCTTTGGCACCTATTGTTAGCACCTGAGTATTTAGAACAGCTTTAATTCCCCAGTTGTTTTGTTAAAATGGAGCTTAGTTGATTCAGCTTGATTCAAATGTCTTTGAGGTCAGGGACCAGGAGTTACTTTGCATTTCTATTCCTCAATACCTTACTCAGAAACAAAAGCAAATTAAGTGCTCAATAAGGGCTCATAAAGGAAGCAATTATATATTTTACAGAAACATAAAAGTATTTCTGGAAAACTATAGGTAATGTAACAAGCTTCAACAAAATCCCAATATATTCAAAGTTATGTAGAATTGAGAATGATTTTTTTTTTCCACTGTGAGACTAGAACACCCCACTGATGTAAATTTCTATGTAACCTGGAAGAAGTTTGCTGACTAATTTTGCATCATGGTTTTTTATAACAATCTGGTGACGCCTAAGCATTTGCCATCAGAATATCTGGTTGGTTTGTTTGTTTAAGATACAAAATAAGATACAAAAGAGTACTCAGGATATTGGTTGTATTGAAGTGGTCAAAATGTAATAATTTGTCAATTATTAAATAGCAAAATCAAGAAGAGGTAGATATTGTAGGTATTTTCATGTTAGCAGGGCCTGATGACTTAGGCATGTGATCAAAGCTATTTGGGAGGCTGAGGCAGGAGAATCACAAGTTCAAGGCCTGCCTAGGCCATAGAGAAATTCAAGACCAACTTCGTCAACTTCATGTGATCTTGTCTCAAGACCAAATATATAAGAAGGGCTGGCAATGTGCTTCTGTAATTTGCCCAGTCAACTCAGCATTTAGTTCAACCCACAGGACTGCCAAAGTAAATAAATAACTGTGATAGTATTTGTTGAAAAAAATGACGAGCAGAAATCATTTTCCAAGAAGCCTGAAATGCTATGATATGGAAATACATAAGTGACTGCTGTTCACACATTTGTAAGTGCTGTTCATCTTGCCATAGCCTTTTTGATGTCTTACAAAGGAAATGCTAAAATTGTCTGCACAAAAAAATAAAAATACCAGAGCAATTTTTTCCAGTCAGGTTCACTTTTCCTTAAATTGTCTTGAGGGCATCTAAATGTGTCCATGTGTTGGACTGTGAGTCTCGGGTAAAGAATCCGGCTGTTAGTTGGAATGTCTCTAGAATTCAAATTGAAGAACAGCTGAGTTGTTAGGACTCCTAAGTCTCCTTTAATTCAGAGCACAATATGCAAAACATAAATGACTAAGAACAGTTTGATGTACTGGAGAAAAACAGAATTAATCATAGAAATGTATACTGAAATTAAGCACAGCAGGTAGATGCAGACCCTGTGTGGATTTCAGATGATAACACACATCAGGGCGCTCACACACATGCCGTCTTTCTATTTCTGCTACAAAGTGTTCTCATTGGAAACAATTAAATATGCAAATGAGAAATGGAAGATGGAGCTGAGGATTTACAGATGATTTAGTCACTTTTCATTTTGTAAGTTCTGTCTGAGGTCTGATTTCCTAATCTCAGGACCAACCCTGATTTGATTCCTGGATGTTGATAAATAAAGAGATCAGAGTGATTTAATTTGGCCAAGTGTTTTTAATCAGGATGGTAGAAGTTATTAGTTTTGGAAATTTCTCTAGTTCTGCTATGAATAATAAACCCACTTGAATATAATCATATGGAAGTCTTACTGTCTTAATGGGAACCTGGGCTCAAATGGAAACCTGCAGGTTGTAAGAGTACTGAGGGAGAAAAAAGCAGGATGACTAATAATAACACTTTGTACCTTCTACTTGTCAGGCAAAGACCTTGCCTTAGTGAGCTA
>JAQHUG010000008.1:16308180-16325287 GCA_028555095.1 Dicrostonyx torquatus | reverse complement strand
CCTCTGTATCTGTAAGGAAGTCCCAATTAAATGTCTTCCTTTCTAAGACACCTTGGCCATGGTCTCTATTCATCACAGCAACACAGCACTAAGGCAATTTTCATATACATTTTTCTAAATATTTAAAATTAATGACATATATAGTAATGAGATTAAACTCTTAAATTCATCAGTCAATATCAGATAAGATGCAAATACAAGGGCAAAGAGAAGTGCTTTATGGGTACATTACAGACATACACACACACACCAACCTACTTTTGCTACACAAATCTTTGGGTAAGTCAACATTATGGTGTGGAGCTTAGCAGTTGGAAAAGGTCCATTGTAAGTCCAATGTCACCTTCTATATTTCTGACTCCTTAGTTTATTTTACATCTAATTGTCCAATCTAGTCAAAATGCCAGTTTTGGAGGACTGGGTATGTTCTCCTCCTTCTATAAACCACAGTTGCAGCACTAGTTGTAGCACTCCAGGAAGCAGAGAGAGGCAATACCACTTCTCTAGAATTCTGAGTTGAGTTATTTATCTTAGCGAAGTTACCTTCAAGCCTCTTGCCCAGTATGTTCAGGTTGGAACAGGATCCATGCTAAGAGAGCCAACCAGCAACAAAGATGCCACCGTCCCTGTGGCCTTGTGTTCCTCTCTGGCAGTGTTTTTCTCCATCCTCTTTTTCATCTAAACTCTCAAATATGCACGAAAGAAGAGGAATTTTGTGCTTAATTCTCTTTACCCTTTGCATCCTGTCCTTCGGTGAGCAGTGTTTGTTCTGATCACTACAGTTTGAGAGTCTGTGATGAGGGAGTTCTGAGACTGAGCAGGCAACATGTAGCTCATCTCACTAGATCTGTACCTCCATCCCGTGCTGTGGGTTAATTCTCAGGAAAATGCTCTTGGTTTCCCAGGGAACAGCCAGTCTCCCATCACTCTGTCCATTGTTCCCGCATATATTCCCTCTTTTTTTCACACCATTTCAAAATAAGACATTTTTTCCAGCTAGTTGATTACTATGCTACCCTCAACCAGGATAAACACAGAGCTCTGGCTATTCCTTCTATATGGATTTCCCTTACTATCAGAAGACCACATACAATCTAGTTAGCGAATTTTTGTTCTTTCTTAAAACTATGCAGTAGCCAGAGAGCTGATCTGTCTTTGTATTTATTCTTTGTCCACTTAAATTTGTATTTCTTGATCCTTACAAAATAACTGCTGGTGCTAACATCAACTCTCTCTTTCTTGTTGATGCAATAATATAGCAATAGCTATACTAAGAGCTATTAGTGCAGTGGTATAGCTCTATCTTTTCAGATAGAATGTTATGGTGATCCTCCTCTGTGACTGCCATGACTGGCTTCTTGCTAGTGTGTACACTGAGTGTAATATTCAGCACTTTAACCATTCATAGGAGCCCTCACACTCTATAGCTTGTTCTCTCTTTAGCATGCTCTTCCCACCTCAACACATGGCTCTGATCTTATCCTTCACCAGTTTTCACTAGGCTGGTTCTTGGCCATATTGTTAACTCCTATCAAGTATTTGCAGGCTGGAGAGATGGCTCAGCAGTTAAGAGCACTGCCTGCACTTCCAAAGCTCCTGAGTTCAACTCCCAGCAACCACATGGTGGCTCACAACCATCTGTAATGAGATCTGGTGCTTTTTTGAGGAAGAGACCTGATCAGATGTCCTCATCAAGTTAGGCCATGAAACCCAGTATGGACAAGTTCAACAGAACTGCCATGTACAGGCTAACCATGCATGCTTCATTCAGCATTGCCAGGGCATAAATTTCATTTCAGTTTCATTCAGTGAAGTATTTCAACACCATAAACATTACTCCCATCCTCGGTACTCCATTAGGTCCCTAGCTCTGTGTACTTTGTACCCAACCCTAGCTAGGTCTTTCTACACTGCACACGCAAGTGAGCACAAGCAGGAGCGTATTGCATCTTCCTTGATGTATCTTAGAAATTGTGCCTTTTCTTGAGACTAAAGACAAGAGTTACATTAAGAGAAAGGCTGTGCCATAGGTGTCATAGGTGTTTTCTTATAAATCACCCACATAAAATTTTTGGTGGTATAAACACTGAGAAGGTCAAAGGTGAAAACTTTCTCCACTAAGAGAATTACATTAAGTAATTTTTACAAGGCTGACTTGAATGACTATGTACCTCCAACAAACAATTAGAGATTTGTAATATCAAAAAACAAAACAAAACCCAACCCACCAATTATTTACATATACTTACTTTTTAAATTTATATGTTATTATAATGAAAAGTAATGGGTTTCATCCTCTCTCTTTCTTTCACACATACACACAAACACTCACAAAATATATTTATTTCTTATTTGTCTTTATATACTCTACCCCTCACACTTATTGTAAAAAAAATTTATACTGCTTTTGTGAGAAAAAAGAGAGAAGAACAGGATTTAACTGTAACAGAATTATAGGAGTTATCTTCTTTACATAGTTCTTTTATGTACGGTCTATAATGTAAAACAAACTGCTTATACCTAAGATCACACTAAATATATGCTAATAAGTATTAGATTATTCCAGTGACACACTTTGCTAATGCCTACAAAACCAAGTGAATTGTGTGTCTCCTAGATCAGATATCACATGAAGGGTAAATATTATCTTTACACTTTAATTTCATGGTTTTCACTCTAGTATATAAAACATTACAGAATGTTAAATATAAATGAAAGACAGTGCGATGATTTAAAATCTCTATTTATGAGATGGCATCATTTCCCTCTCACGGAGCAGCCCAGTCATTCAAGCATACTTGTAAATAGTATTTCTTGTACTTGAAAAGTTATTGAGTAATCAAGCTGTGACCTTTAGTGCTCCACCAAGAAATGCAATTCAGTTTTGTATGGTATCCAAACTAATCAATATCCCATTATGATCACAGATGGGAATTTTATAAGAAAGACAAAGCAGTGAGGGTATCAGATGACCCTTTGGGGTTTTTATTTGTTTGTTTTCTGGAGAAATTAGGTAGATTTGCATAAGAAGCCATTTCAAGTAAGAATATCTGATTATTTGTCTCTTTGAATATGAAATAAAGCCTTACCTTCTAATTGTATCATTAGACTAGGAGAATAAAAATCATTAATTCATGGAGACTCACAATTACAAAGAGGAAACAGATAAATCAACTGCCGTCTTGCATGCACATTACAAATGCAGTTGTATAGGGTATAGGCCGGGTCAGCTATAGTACAACCCCCTGCAATGACTTGAGACACTATACTCGCATATAGCTGATTTGGTCATTAGGCTGAATCATCTAATTATCTAACATGCTATGAGTCTATGTGTTCATTAATACTGATCAAAGCGCCCTGTACTTCCGTTCAAATAGATTGAACATTCTTACAAGGTGCTTGGGTACCTGACCATTTTAGAAGTCGAAACCTAGCAGAGGGTTGACCATTGGTCTCAGCCTGAGTGGGCTTCCACAGAACAGTGGCATCTATCAGACGTGATGGTGCAGGCTACCAGCTGACTCACTGGTAAATTCCTTCTGCTGTTCAGATGACTATTTCAAATAAGGAAGTTCAAATAAATATGTAAGTTTGTAACAGAGATAGAAATCTCATCAATATGCTACCATATATGGTAAGCCACTAGGCACATCTCTTTCTAGACACACATACCACATCACACCATACAACACCCAAATAGAGAAAAGACATGCACCTACAGTATGCGCATATTGGAAACATTGAGTTGTCTTGTGTGTGTGTGTGTTTGTGCTTGTGTGCATGTGTGCGTGTGTGTGTGTGTGTGTGTGTGTGGTTTATGGGGTGGAGGTCTATGTGTGTATATGTTATGGTTCTATGGCCTCTTGTAGCAATCACCTCTAGACATTTGGACTAAAGGAATCATTTCTTAAGAATGAAAGTCATGTCACAGACTTAAGAAGGAATGAACTTTCAACTCTGACATCTATGACATGATGACATCAGCCTTTTTGAAAGTATATTGAGTCAACTTCTGTCCCTAAGAGGGAGTTCCACGTTTCTCTGAGAGATCACTAAAGCCGTGCTTATTTGAGTCATTGGAATTAAGAAATAGATCCTAGGGGCAGGGGTACATAAGCTTTCTTTGGGATTATGTGTCAAAAACTGAAAGACAATAATTATAGTAACTGATATTCCTTGCAAATCTGCTGTAGGCATTCTTTGTTCTAACTTATTTTTATGTGTAGAAAGTATTTTAATCTCACTACCATGAATACCCTCTATATTGATACTGTTCCCATATTATAGATGAGGAAACAGGGGTCAGACACTTTAAATGATTCTTCAGGACATTTCTAGGAAGAGCAAGATTTCTATTTGCACTAGATCAGACAGTTTCCCAGGCCGCCAGAGTGCTCAGCTTTCCTTCTGTCTGGGAAAACCCAGCAAGAAACCACTTGCCCTCTCCTTATAGTAATTGACTCCATCCTCCAACAGACCTTGTTTTTCTCCCTAATGACTAAAGGGAAGATTTTAATAGCACCAAGTAGACCTTAGTTTCCACACTTGTTCATGGCAGGAGTGTGATCTAGTGCCCTCTGGAGGGAAAAAGAAGAGCCGGCGAACACTGTCCATATTTTAAGTGAGTAAACACAGAAAAGATTGCATCCAGAAAAAACAACGTGTGTTTGAAAAGTCTGCACTTAGTGATACATTTCTCTGCGTTCTTAAGGAAGGTTTTGGTTTAGTGTTAGTTGGAAAGGGCAAATTTCTGGATGCTTCACCAATGAATGGTAGATAGGGGCTACCTTGAACATGGAACATTACTTAGCAGAGAGGAGAATATAATAACAGCAGCAAACACAATTACTGCTGTATCACAGTATCCACAGGACCTTTTGATTAAATCAACCATTCTTTAAACACACTCCAAAGACAGAGAGATGATAATTAGTGAACACTCATTGTTCTTTTGCAGGGAACCTTGGTATTACTCAAAAAAAAAATCAATTAGGTCACCTGCACCTTGCATAAATATACTCTCCAGCAGCCAGTACCCCACCTGATTTACAAGCCATCTGATCTCTCTACGAGCCAGTGTTTTGCAGGTGATGAAAATAAAGACATCTTCTTTTCCTCTCTTTTCCTGCTAAGGAAGAAGAAAATATACCACTAATATTTTAGATAATTGGTACTCATTAACTGCTTGATAAATTAGTGAATAAATTCTGGTTCTAGTTACACGAGAAAGGTCAAATACTCTCCAGTTCTTTTTTATGTATTGTCTAACTTCTTGCCCATCTTTGTTGTACTAATGAAATGGCAGTATCTATCATGGTGTAACTGAGCTGGGGCTCTAAATTACCTTCATCTGGCACCATTCCAATATACTATAAATGAGGTAATTGTCCTTGACTATAAAATTTGCATTTTCAAGACTTAATTGCTATCATTACATCTTTTTGTAATTCTATTAATTTAACTGAATGGAGCGTTTGGTTTTATGGTTAAAAATTTGCATTAAAACATTATACATCTAAATAGAATTTTAATATTTTTATCAAAAGCTTTATAAGGTGATCCCAAAGGAGACAAATAATTTCTCAAGAAAAAGTCAGGAGCTGTCACCCTAGAGGTTTTACCTTCAGTGATCATTAATGGACCTTTAAGTCACCCAGTCAATGCTTCATTCTGGGACATGAAAAAACACAGAGGACATCCACTCTGTGGATTCTTTCTACTTAATCATTAACAGGAAGTTGGTTAGCAGGAGCCATGACATGGCTGGCTGCCCTTTGCTATGTTCCTCTGGGTGTCTGAGATGTTTCCTTTGTATCCTCAGTAGGTCTGTAAGATTAGGTTAGATTTAGGGGTAGAGTTAGACCATGCTCAGTGTGCAAGTGTTTTTGTTTCGATTGGAACTTTATGTTCTAGTCCTGAACAATACCACTCTACTTTTATAAGCCTAGCTTTCCAGTCCTGTTTTGTTGCACAAACTGGGAGTGAAACCACATAATTCTTCTCTCTCATTGGGGGGCTCAGTGAAAAGCACTCCCCCAACCCCTGCTCTCGAATACTTGTTGTTATACAACCATGTCACCACGTTTTTGTGCATAAACTTTCTGGACCAAACCCTTTCTTAAGTAGAGTGATGTAGAATTCTGGTTGATTAAATAGATCAATTTTTACTCATGAATTTTCCAACCTTTTAGACCTTTGAAAACTGCAAGCTAAGGCAAAGGATACGGTCAATAAAACAATAAACAATAAAACAATAAAACAAAACAGCAGCCTATAGAATGAGAAAAGATCTTAACCAGCCCCATATCTGACAAAAGGGTGATCTGTGACATATATAAAGAACTTAAGAAACTAGACACCAAAAATGCCAAATAATCCAATTAAAAAATTGGGTACAGATCTAAAAAGAGAATTCTCAACAGAAGAAACTCAAATGGCTGAAAGACATTGAATTGATCAATATCCTTAGCCATCAGGGAATTGCAAATCAAAATGACTCTGAGATGCCATCTTACACCTATGAGAATGGCTAAGATCAAAAATGCCAATGACAGCTTATGCTAGAGAGGATATGGAGTAAGAGGAACACTCCTCCATTGCTCATGGGAGTACAAACTCATACAGCCATTTTAGAAATCAGTATGGTGGTTTCTCAGAAAATTAAGAATCAAACTACCTCAAGACCCAGCACTCATACCACAAGGACATTTGCTCAATTGTGGTCATAACATTATTATTCAGAATATCCAGAGCATGAAAACAACCTAGATGCCCCTCAACTGAAGAACTGAAAAAGAAAATGTACATTTGTACAATGGAGTATTACTCAGCAGTATAAAAAAACAATGACGCCGGGCAGTGGTGTCACACGCCTTTAATCCCAGCACTCAGGAGACAGAGGCAGGCGGATCTTTGTGAGTTCGAGACCAGCCTGGTCTACAAGAGCTAGTTCCAGGGCAGTCTCCAAAGCCACAGAGAAACCCTGTCTCGAAAAAAAAATAAAAAATAAAAAATGAAAAACAATGACATCTTGAAATTTGCAGGCAAATGGAGGAAACTAGAAAAAAACCATCCTGAGTGAGGTAACCCAGACCCAGAAAGACAAACATGGTATGTACTCACTCATTAGTGGATATTAGGAGTAAAGCAAAGGATAACCAAGCTACAATCCACAGTCCCAAAGAAAATAGGTCAAAACGGGAACCCTGAGAGGTACTCACATGGAAGGTCACAGGAAGAAAAATAGTTAAGATCTCCTGAATAAACTGGGAGGGAGGGGGTAAGGGATGGGAACATGAGGGATCAAGAAGACCAAGATGAGGGAAGAATGGAGGGGGAAAGCAATGAAAGAGGTATCAATTGAGGAAGTCATTATGGGGTTAGGGAGAAATTCTCAGGAATCCACAAGGATGACCCCCAGATAAGATTCCTAGCATTAGTGGAGAGGATATCTAAAAGAGCCCATTTAATCAGATTAGTGACTACCCTAATTGTCATCATAGAACCTACAGTCAAAAACTGATGGAAGCAGAAGCAGTGACCCAGAGCCAAGCACTGGGCTGAGCTCTTGGAGTTCAGCTAAAAAAGGGGAGGAGGGATCATGTGACCAAGGTGGGGGGTAAAGACCATGATGGGGAGGACCACAGAGACAGTTGACCCAAACTAGTGGGAGATCACAGACTATGGACTGACAGCTGGAGAACCTGCATAGGACAGAACTAGACCCTGTACATGTGGGTGGCAGTTATGTGCCATGTCCTATTTTGGGGGTGGGGGCTGGCAGTGGCACCAAGAACTATCCCAGGTGCATGAACTGGCATTTTGGAGCCCATTTCCTACAGTGCTCAGCCTTGATACGGAGGGAAGCATCTTGGTCCTTACTCATGTTGGTATGCCAGGTCTTGTTGACTTCCTCAGGAAGACCTTACCCCTCTGAGGAGTAGATAGGGGATGGGAAGGGGAGAGATGGGGGTAGCAGTGGGAAAAGGGGAGGGGGGGAACTGGAGTTGATATATAAGATGAAAAGATTTTTTTTTAAATAAAGAAAAAGAGAAACGAAAGCAGCAAACATCTTAGTTATCAACACAGATGATCCGTATCATACATGATGGCAGAAGCTGTAAGTAAAACTCGGAAGAAGTCTTGGTTTTCAGAGATTTTGGACTAATGGTGGATTCTTGTGGATCCTCTGGTATTGTTTACATATGGAAAGATGAGAAATATTTGCGGAGAGCAAAGCAGAAAATGTCTTTAGGGATATCAAAGGCCAAGGCATGCATCATTCCCAGGCCATTTAAAAGATGAGGAACAGACACACAGCCAAAACCTTACATGTGAATCCATGGTCCAGGTAGATGGAAAGTCAACAAACAGCCTTGGTTCCAGGCCGTGCTCTCAGTCAGTATGTCAGTCTTTCTCACCAGTGCCGAAAGATCTGCACAGCATCACTGCAGACTGCATGGGAGTCAGTGGGAGGAAATTGTTACCACCATGGATGCCAGACTCAGCGTTTCATAGACTGTATCGTGTTTCATGAGCTTCCTCTACATATTCCCAGACCCACTCCTGAAAGTTCACTAAAGCAAAGGGTGTGTGCTAGTCAACCAAGAAGCCATTGTGTGCCATCTAGATTTCTTTATTCACCAAACATACACACCTACAGAGTCTGCACATGAGATCACTTGAAGTTCATTCAGGAGCATCACATTAAAAGGAACAACTCCTACTTCAAAATACAAGGGGAGCATAATCACCAGCAATAAAGAACAATAGCATATTTTCATATGGTGGAGCATGCTGTAATGTATCTACTTAGTGCTGGCATTAGTTGTTAGTAACAGGTGAAAAGAGAAACATTATAGATTAATTAGCATATCAAAACACTACAGCTGTCCTCATCAAAGGACATAATATGGGACTTTGTGATTAAACAGAATCCACCACTTCAGTCATAGATATATTTAACAACACTAAAGTAATGGACCAACAATTTTCAGATTAATATTTAGAGAGGATTTCTTGTTCCAGTAGAAAGGGAGTTTGTGCCTCTGTTTTCTCCCCATCTTGCTGCTACATGTTGCAATTAACCCGATCTTAGCAAGGACTTTTCGGCCCTGTTCGTTTCAACACTGCTCACTGAGAGAAAGTCACACAGATTATTACAAACTCATTGCCACCGTGGACCATGCCAAAAGCATTCACATGAACTTGACTGTGCCTTCACCATTCATGTTTCTACACAGTATTTCCATTCCAAGAAAACCAGTTCAATATAACAAACATATACTGAGTTTCTGGTATGCCTTGGAAACTCAGAAGTTAATAAAGCACACACTTTGGCCTACGTAATGTAATTTCTTGTATGGAAATCTATGACTGTTATCTTGCATACTATTTAAAAATACACACACATATATGCATATACATTTATGTTGAACTTTGGAATCTGTGCTTGAGGGACTGGAGAGATGGCTCCATCAGTAAAGTACCTATGTCACAATCATGATGACCTGAGTTCTATCTAATAGTTTCACACATACAAAGGTGTTTTGGCAAGTATCTGCAACCCAGGTCCTGGGCATGGAGAGGCAGGTTGAATTCTTAAGCTCACTGACAAATAAGTCAGTTGGTGAACCCCAGGCTCAGTGAGAAAAGCTGCCTCAAACACTTGGGTGAAGAATAGTGGAGGAACATTCCCGATAGACCTCTGCTCTTTATCTGCACACACATTCACATGCATGCACACCCACATGCACACATTTACACACAAAGCTCGCACTATAAATACACAGAGATAAAAGCTAAAACGGAAGCCTGTGCTTGGTTGTGTTTAACGTTTGTTCTAGCTCAAGGCACAGGATCAGAAGTCAGCCCCTAACTCACCCCAGGCTTTGGCCTCATCAGGAACAAGATGGACAAAGTGACAGTGACTTCCCAGAGTTGCTTCCAGACCAAAGGGTTTCAAGTGCAAGAAAGCTGTCTACAGAAACCAAATCCCAGATGAGCATTTTAGTGCATATAAAACCCTGGAAGATCATTCTAGTGCATACCTATGGCTACTGTGCTTGGAAGGGCACATATGTTAATTCAGACCTTTTTCTTCCCATGTCTTAATAAGTGATTTTTCCAAATATGAGCAAATAATAATGCAATCATAATCATGACTATTACTTATTGTGTCTTTATGGTGCAGTATGCATTACCTTAGGTTATGCAGAGGCATCATAACTAACTTTGTCATTTCTCAACTTATACATAGGGTAAACTGAGGTGAAAAGCGTTGAATGACTTGCAAAGAACACATGTGAATGAGCATAAATACACTGTTTCCTTTTCCTAGCTGCATTTGGCAGAGTGGAAATCACCAACATACTTTCAGTGAAATAAGCAAGTGGTATCACATGCATTCACACACATGCACACACACACATTCATATGAAAATGCCTCTGCACACTCCTATATTAGACCAAAAGAAATGGAGCATGCATGCACACTTCATTCAGCATATGCTTAGCTGAAACATTTTAAAATTCTGATAATCCTGACAACTTTTAAAGTAAAACTCTTTTTTTTGTGTGTTGAGATGGGGGTAGAGAAGATGGTTCTTTCCATCACATTTTCAGCATGGAATATTTACACAATATAACAAAAGCACAGAATGCAATGGTTTCTATGAAGCTATTCTTTCAAAATATTTATTCCCCATATATTATAAATAACTTGATTATGAATTATTTGAAGTATTTTTGTTCAATTATAACTAATTGTCAGTTTAAAAGTCAGTATAAGCCATAAATTGAGCATGGTAGTGACTATTATGAAATGTCTCTGCCACCCCACTAAGTCCACAGTTTACATTACATTAGTAAAAAGATTTAATTTTAAAAATAACTTTCCCTCCCTTTTTATGCTCAATATCCTTTCTGTGGCATAAACAATAGACTTTCTGCACATTTCATTTTATTTACTATGCATTCCAATTGCTTTATTTAAATGTTACACTGCCAGAATTTAGTGAAAAACTATAGAGACATCACAATAATAATTTAAACCTTTCTCTGTATGGGGTGATTTTTTCTCCAATCTTTTAAAATTGCAAATTGTCAATAATATATCACACAACATTTCACCTTACACAGATTTGAAGATGACCATTTTAGCTTTCAACTACTGGAGCATCTGCCTTAGTTCTCCACCCTGGAGGTACCCAGGCATGGGGACTAACTTGGCAAAAGATACCCAAGTGTGACCTGATGTGGTTTGTCCCACCTGGAGACCATAACTAGGGACAGGGCTCAAAAGTGACAGCTGCCCATCACAACATACCGTTGGTCAAATAGAATACTATTTTGAGAGTCCTTTTAAATAGAAAATTATAGAATCCATTACCACAAAAAAATTTAGTGATGAACTTCTGTACGCTAGAAAGTCTATGCATTATTAGAAGATTAAAATAATCTTAAAAAATAAATAGCTAGAGGCTGGAGAAATGGCTCAGTGGTTAAGAGGGAGCACTGCCCTTGCAGAGGACCCAGCCTGAAGATTAACAACAACCACTAATGCCTGCTTCAGAGGAACAGACAACCCTCTTCTGGCCTTAGGGGCCACTGCACTCATTGAACAAAGCAACCCTCTGACCAGTCCCAAACACATATACAGATAATTCTAAATTAAAATTCTATCTTTTAAAATGAATAAGTATTGCCACTCTCTGTGTCCTTCGGGTGTGTAGCTCAGTTGAAGACACACAGAGGTCAGTAAGTTGCCCTTTTATAAATGCTGTCAGGGTGATAACACAAGATTCTGAAGTCTGTAACTCTGGCCCAGTCTTCTATGGACACTGTTGCAGATAAAAGGGAAGTTGTTGGCAGTAATTTATCTTTTAGGCTTCATGGTGCTATTTATTTTTCAAGATGGGTTGTTCAGAGTCTGATAACACCTTAGAAGCTGAAAGTTTTCTCAGAAAGAACACCAGCTCTGTTCTCACCTTTGAAAACTTTGCGAACAAGATGAAGTTGAGATTCAGTAAAGAGGCCTTGAGAAACCATTCATCATTGCCTGCAGGAAGAGAAAGGAGGAAAGGGTCCCTGGAGAAGAGGGCAAACACACCAAGACCGAGTTCTGGAATAAACATTTGACACTGTGCTCGAAACCCATGCTCTCCTAAGGATCAGCTTTTACCACACAGTTTCAATCCTCTGTCCATTCTTTTCCTCAAATGCCTGGCTCTACCACCCGTGCTCCCACTTTGAAACTCTAGGACTTAGCTAGCTTTGAGTTCCTGAGTTGATGATGAAACTTTTGTTTTAGATTGAAGCCAAGAGAGGTGACCAGAAGCGGAAGGCTTCATGCTGGGGAACTCTCACCGTGCAAGCATCCACTTTGGAAGATGGCTCCGCACTGTGGTGCTGTGTTAGCAGCAGTCAGCCATATCCCCAGGTACAGTTAGCCTGGAAGCTGAAGAGTGTTCAAATGTCTTAAGGCACAGTAGGATGGCTACAACTAACAATTTATTTTCTAAAGATCCGGACTCCAAGTTTCACAATGCAACATCCCCACACTACTAGAAATGCTAATCGTCCTGACTTGATTGCAGAACACTGCATACTCGTGTCAAGTTACCAAATCGTGCCCCATAAAGATGCACAATTTTTATGTCAATAAAAAACAAGTTTCGCATACTTTTGCTGACTTGAAATTCCACTGCTGCCTAAAAGACACATAACCCTCTAGGACTTAAAGCTGCTTCGTCTGAAGCTGGCTGCTTCAGGTTTTAATTTTACTTCGATCACTTACTAGCCCTGACCTTTGCCACTGTTTCCTCACCTGTAAAATGGGTTAACTGCCTCTACCTCATGCAGTTCTTGGAGTGAATAAATGAAGAAATTCACATTAAATTGTCAGAACAATGTGTGGCACATAATAAATGGTCAATAAATGCAAGCTGTTATTATATCCAGTGCAGGGGTCACGGTGGGTCACCTTGTTGACACTCAATAAAGTCTGTGATGGAAAGAAATGATGGACACAAATGAGCAGTTAATACTGGCATAACACTTCATATAAGTGTGTTCTAATAAAATTGCCCCAGAAAGCCATGCATGCAAACAGGCTTAGGCAGAAGTAGAAATGAAGTGGACGTGTGTAAGATTGGAATATGCAACCACAAGCCTTATTAAACTGTGAAAATCAGAGCGGAGTGTCCCCTGTCTGATGACTGTTGCAGCAAGAGCGTGGCACTACCTTGCCTGCTCCAGAAACTGTTGGAAAGGGGAAACTTCAAGGTGTCAGAGCGTTTTCAGGATTGAGTCATGAGAGCCACTCTGCAGGAACAATACCCTCTGCTGTTTTCCACCCTGCACTCAGAATATCAAAAGAAAACAATGATGATGAAATTTATTATTTTAATCAAGCTTTCACATTCAAATCCCGCCTCTCCTCACTCTGGCCAAATGTCACAGCAGGAGTGATTTTGATCCTTTGCCACCGTGCCTGTTGAAAGAGTCTGGTGCAAAACTTGGCCCTGGCAAACAAAGCTCTGTATATTTGGAAACAATCAACCGGCGTGCTGACTCACTGGCTTCCATGGCGCTATCTGGTGCAGATCTATCTGTCTGACTGGCATATCCAGCACCTCTGCTGGCCCTGCAGGGTGTGTGCCCTGCCAAGGCCAGGTGCTAAAGAAGGAGGCAGAGCCGGCAGAGCCTGAAACTGATTCCAGTAGACACAAGGAAGCAGCATTTCTGTTTAGAAACAATTGCTCTTGTTCTGGGTCGCTGTCTGGGCAGCTGTGCTGTCAATAATGACTTGCATTATTTTTGTCTTATGTTCTGTCGGCTCACTGGGATCAGTTTCTCCTTATACCAGAAGTCCATGTGACTCTCCCTTTCCCATCGCTCTTGATCGGTTCTTTTTAACCATGGAATTTCTATGACTGAGTGAAGACAAAAGCTTTCTTCTTTAAGTCTCTTGACCTTCACGGTTTGTGAAATTGGTGGTGTCACATGTTTGTGACCCTTCTGTTTCTCCTTCCTAGGAGTTGTGTGTTTGTTCGCCTTCCTCGTTTTTTTGGAGGGTAGGAAGATGAGGGAGACAGAGGTTGGAGCTCACTGTGAAAACCAAACTAGCTTAGAACATGGGACATTCGTTTGGTCTCAGCCTCCCAACTGCTGGGATTCCAAGTGTGCGTGCCACACTTGACTTTAAGTTGTCTTTTAAAATACTTTTATTTAGAAATGATTTCTAACATAGAAACATTTTAAGAATAAAAATAGAAGCTCGACATGATGTCTACACAGTGACTGGTCTAAATAGTACTAGACTAGCCTAGGTTACAAAGTGTGATTCTGTCTGAAAACAAACAGCTACCTAATTAAGGAACAGACTAGTACAGAGAACACATCTGCTTATTTTGCTCAGATTTATTTTTTAATATTCATGTGTACAATTATGTAAATATGTCCTGACTATAGATTCATGGCATTTTGATACACAAACGTCCTTAATTTTAAGGTAGTAATTTTCCGACTTTCCTCCTTATGGCTTTTGCCTTGAAAGCTTCAGAAATTATCCCTTAATTTCTAAATCATTAAGATTTTTCGTCTCCAGTTCCTTCCAGAAATACAATGCTCTCTTTTGCATTACATCAAAAATCCACACATTTGTGCATAGGATGAGGTCAAAATCTATTTCTGTTTTTCCCTAGAGATCAAAACACTTCACTCCACTATTAAGTGAATCAGCCATTCTTCCACATTGGTCTATAATTAGATTTCTGTTGTGGCAGAATGGGAGCCCACTTAGTGAGGGATGCATTCTGAAAAATGCATGTATTGGCAATTCTGCTGCAGTGAGGACAGCACGGAACACACATGCACAAGCCTGTGGGGTAACCTGTCACGCAAGTAGACAACGGGTACAGCCAAGAGTATAGCCCATCTCTGTACTGAATACAGTAGGCTACTACTGACAAATGGTTAACTTTTTATGTGTACAAATACTGCTAAATATAGAAAAGTCACAATAAAAACAGGAGTAGGTCACTCAGCAGCCTTGAAATGTTCAGTACTAGAAGCCTCTCTGCCTGTGCCTGTGTGTGTTGGTGAAGACCAGAGGCACACGGCCTGTACAGACATCTAAGCTATATGAAAGTTGTAAGAAGAATTTCTTTCTTTGCAATAAATCTATTTTAGCTCACTGTAACTTCATTCTTTGTGAAATTTGATCTTTCTTAACATCATAACCGAGAGTAACATTTAGCTTTAAATACAAACACTGAAACAATTAGAAGGTTTGAGTCTGTTAAAGTCTTGACTTCTTCCCTGTATATGTGGTCCTTTACGCATTGTGAACCACAAATTCATGCATGTGTTTGTGCGTTTATATAAATATGTATGTACACATATATGCACATATATGTGGGAATAAAGACTACTAGGACAGAAAAACAATCCTAAATACATAGTACTGTATAGATGTATGTTTACTACATATGTATGTGATACATTATAGCAATATATTTAATTTTATATTTACAAACATCTAATTCAGGCATGTATCATGTAATGTGCATAATGACTTTATATATATTAGCATGTATGTACATATGACATAAACACATATTTACTATATAAAACATATATACTAGTGCCTGAATCTTTTATTAATTTCAGTGGCCTCTTTGTGTTGCACCTGTAGACAGTATGGTGCTTCAACAGTCCCCTTTAAAGTATATCATACATATCTTCATAAATTTCTCCATGTGGCTCTTCATCAGTGAAATCCTGAGTGTTAGGTTATTTTCATGTTCCGTCATCATGTTTTCATGTAAAGATTGGTTTGAACATTAAAGGCTTTTTTCTGATACTGTTTTACCATCTATCAGTATGGTATACTATATGATTTATGAGACTAGTTTATTGTCTTTCAATATTACTCTAACTCTCTCTCTTTGGACATTGTCTCTGTGTCTTTATTGAATTTAATCTGGTGGACTTATTGTTTGTTTGCTTTTGTATTCTTCCTGAGAATGACATGTGTTTTCCAACTGTGCTTCACAATGTGTTTTTCAATCATCAGTTTTTAATATTTCAGTTATTTTGGCCACTTAACTGTTTTGCTCTTTTTAATTGTGTATGTGTATGTGCACATGTGTGTGCATGTGTGCTTACGTGTGCATGTGTGTGTACGTGTGTGTGTGTGTGTGTGTGTGTGTGTGTGTGTGTAAGGGTGTGGGGAGCTAGGAGGCTAGGAGTAGGCAGGTCCAGATTATGAAAGTCCTATATGCTTGTGGAAGGTAAAGTGCAGAAATCAGTTCTCTCTCTCAGTGCTGGTTCTAGGGATTGAACTCGGGTTGCCAGGTTTGTAAGCAAACACCTTCACTTGCTACGTGTTTCCAGGCAGCTTACTAGTTTAAAATAACTGCATGGATATTCTCTTGGATTTATATAACAAAATATGCAAATTTCAGGTAAATAGTTTTACATTCTGTTTTATATGAATTAGTAACTCCCTAACAAGGAAAAAAAATAACTTCTTTTTGTCTGGGTCCTTCGATTAGATGTTATGCTCATTTTCCCCTCCCTAATATAAATTCTTTACTAAGAATATGGCTGTGGTAGCCTCTCTCGACCATCTAATATAAGAAGTTTGAATATTCTATGATTAAAAGCTTACCTTCTAATGACAAATTAAGTTGTGGTCTATGTTCATATTCATTGAAATATGACATTGGGAATTTATTTTGTTGTTGTTTTGCTGTAAAAATATAATGCTGCCATGAAAATTAAGATAAATATATTATATTATTATATAACATCACATATTATTTTATTAATTATTGCAATAATGTAATATATAACATAATAACATGTAATAGTAATTATATATGTATATGTAGTGATTATAAACATAATATATTATGTATTATATGTTATTCTATTAATGTTGTATATGACATGTAATGCCATATGTAGTAGTATAGATATATGAAGCATATTATTATTGCTTGTTTCATCTCATGTACTTGTTGAAATTATAAAGGCTCTTAAATTTTGTAAAGCATTGCCAAAGTCAAGTGCCAAGGATACCTTTTCAGTATAATTT
>JAQHUG010000008.1:16257103-16288891 GCA_028555095.1 Dicrostonyx torquatus | reverse complement strand
GGGCCTATGAAGCAGCACTTATACAGCACAGCAAAGCTGATTGGAATACTTACTTCACACATGGCTGTAAAAATCTAGAGGGATTGTCTGCATCAAAACACTGGGCTCCATCAGAGCACTCACTGTTAAGTCTTACTGAAAGCACTCATTGTTAAATGACTTCAGAAATGTTTCTGTTCTAACCTTTTTGCATGACTCTATCGGAGAACTGAAGAGGAAAGGGAAAACATTGGCATGATACAGGAATGAAAAATCTTAATGATCCACTCATCACGTCCATGCTACAAAGGGGCCAATATGGCAGGTGCAGACAGCAGTGATCATTATGTGCTTTGTCACAGCCAGACGTCTTCCTGTTATATCTTCAGGATGAAAACACCATCACAAAAGCCACCATCCTGGGAGGCCAGATTGTCTTCACAAGCTTTTGTCTAATTATTCATTTTTTTAAAAATCTTGATTTTTTTCCTATTTAAATTTCTAGGCAAGTATCAGAAGCAGTAGACACAGAGACTGGTCAGAAAAAAGGAGTTTCTGTGCCCAGTTTTTTTTTTTTTTAAAAAAAAATTCCTGCAAAGTAACTCGCTTTCTGATGATTCTTTCATGGATCTGTGGTGTCTAAGGATATGACTCATATTCTCAGAAATTGCGTGATTTTGTCTTATGAAGGCAAAGGACTGCACATGTGCAGAATAGTCCTGGTCTGTGACTGCAAAGGCCATCTTGACGCCACATCAGGACTTCTGGGTGCTTTCACTCTGAGTCTGATGGACGCTAGCCTTTATTTTTTTTTTTCTTTTTCTTTTTTTTTTTTTCTGCAAAGGCCATCTTGACGCCACATCAGGACTTCTGGGTGCTTTCACTCTGAGTCCGATGGACGCTAGCCTTTATATTAGCCACGAAAACATTATATTAATAGACCTGAAAGCACCACAGTGCTCTGATCTGTTTGTTCCCCAACAGCCCATTAATTCATTTCCCATTTCAGCATTTGTCTTTTACATTCAGAAATTGTCTAGTTAGCTGAATCCTGTCCTGAACTGATTAGATGTTTAGATCCCAATTGGATATAAGCAAGCGCCTGTCATTTCATTAGATTTTTAGTTCATCTAGTTAAAACAGTATCTTCCTTCTCAACATAAATGTGGCCAGATAATTTTGTAGACATTAGTGATACTGGGTCGACTGTGGTGTGATGATGCACTGGGCTCAATTGTGCTGTGATGATGCATTGGGCTCGATTGTGCTGTGATGATGCATTGGGCTTGATTGTGCTGTGATGATGCATTGGGCTCGATTGTGCTGTGACGACGCATTGGGCTCGATTGTGCTGTGATGATGCATTGAAGCAGTGCCCTTATGAAGCTGAGTCACTCAGTATTCCCCACTATGTAGTAACATCCTCAGGTTGAGCTCCATGTTTATGTTCACTCTTCTATACTATTTCCATCTACTTGTTTTCACTGAGGTGGATGTGAGGACTATGAGATAGTAGGAGTGTGTTAGACTTTTGATGTGAAAAATGCATCACAACATTTAGTCACAGTCTGAAATATGTATCCAAGTGGGTTTTGACAATGTTTCGAGATCCAGTTCTCATGCACGGAGAGCTAATAATGTTCGTAAGAATTCAGAGTGGGTAAGGTCAGTGTCCTTTGGGTGTGTTGTATGACGATTGGAAGGAAGTGAATTCTTTATACTTTTAGGTCAGTGAATGGTACCAGCTAACAGTGGGCATACTAACAGTGTGCATGCTAACAATGTGCATGTTAACAGGGTACATGCTAACAGTGTGTATGCTAACAGTGTGCATGCTAATGGTGTGGATGCCAACAGTGTAGATGCTAACGGTGTACATGCTAACTAACTGTGTGGATCTAACAGTGTATATGCTAACAGTGTGCATGCTAACAGTGTACATGCTAACTGTGTGGATCTAAACAGTATGGATGTTAACAGTGTGAATGCTAACAGTATGGATAACAGGATAGATGTTAACAGTGTGGATGCTATCAGTGTACATGCTAACTGTGTAGATGTAAACAGTATGAATGCTAACGGTGTACATACTAATGGTGTGAATGATAACAGTGTGGATGTTAACAGTGAGCATGCTAACAGTGTGGATGCCAACAGTGAGCATGCTAACAGTGTGCATGCTAACAGTATGGTGCTAACACTATGGATGTTAACAGTGTGGATGCTATCAGTATGGATATTAACAGTGTGGGTGCTAACAGGGTACATGCTAGCAGTATGCATGCTACCAGTATGGATGCTAACAGTTTGCATGCTAATAGTATGGGGGTTAACAGTGTGCTATTTTGTTTGTTTTGTTTGAGACTGACTTTTTCCTAGGCTGCTGATAGCTGGCATATGCTGTCCTGATGCTGTCAGCCCAATGATAAGAGCTCCCAGGCAGCCACATGCCCATGAGGGGCACAAGTGGCATTGTGAAATATTAAGCAAAAACTTTATGACATTTGCAACATCAAAATTCAAATTTAAGGCTCAATAGAGAGTGCCAGAAAGTGATGAGCGTTCATTTTTTTTCATGTGGTACCTTATTTATTCATTCATTCTCTCATTCATAGTTTACCAATTTACCAGGTGTAGTGGTTATAGCCAGACCACTTATGCATTCTTAAGGGACAATGATGGTTGACCACACGAAGGTCATTACAGACTCACTGGCATGTATAAATAGGGAATATTTTTTTAAAAAAATTCAAGATTCTTCTAGTAACTTCCCAGGTTTAGGGAGAGCTAGCTTAAGTTCTGTTCAGGGAGCTGTAGCATGGCTATGAAATTGAATCGGAAAGACTCGGAAAACAAGTGCAGAAAGCAAGCAGCTCAGCTCTGATCTGTAGGAGTGGAGAACAAGGAGGGGAGGAAGAAAGGAGGGGAAGAGGATGGAGCCAAGTCTTTGAATTAACACACCCAAATCCCTTGACTCCTGAGCTGATCACAGCAGATTAGAAATTGCTAGGTGGAGTGGAGCCTGCATTCCTCTTTGGGTACTGTTGCCTGGTCTATCAAGAATGCTGACTTAAAGAAGAAAGAACAGAGGGAGGAGGCGATACTGCACACCAGCCTGCAGCCTCAACCCTCAAGGCATGGATGTTTGGCTCTCATGTGCCCACACACGACCTCTTGTCCAATAGGAGTCCAAGTTGTTGCAAAAACCCCTACTGGCAACAAGGAATGGAGCCATTCTCCCACAGCAATCTTGTTTATGCGGGCCTTGATCTCTATTTTAAGCTTTTCTCTGTGTTTAGCATCCCTGACACTATAAGCCACATTTCTCCAAGTCTGAACAGAAAACTGCTTATAACAGCCATTTACAACTGTAAGCTGTTTAATTAGCTAGCATGGGCCCAACTGCAGGCATAGATCACGTTGCTTTAAAGATTTGAGAATGTTAATAGCACAGCATATCATTTTAATTATTACTGATTTCATATTGTATCTCAAAGAACCCCTAATGCAAAGCATAAGAAATGGCCCAATGTGGCCCAGAGATCACCCAGAATTAGTAAAAACTAATAGTTCTTTTGCTCAAGTGTAAGGACATTTCCTTTGTTTAAATGTCAGTCTTCACTGAATAGCCTGGCTTTTGCTGCAATTCAGGCTACTGAGGCTCCAGACTGCAGATCGAGCTCTCTGAGATATGAAGGTCAATGGCCAGCCATGTGCAATGGTGAGTGCCTAGAAAGGGTGTAGCAGGGACATGGGCCACAAAGAGAAAAAAAATACTAGAAAAGGGGACTCTATTATCTTGCTCAAATCTTGTACATTTTAGATATATCTCCTTAACTATAAGACACCATTAACTTAATTTTACCTGAATTATTGTCATTTATCTATTTATTGTTTTTATGCTGTATTTATCAGAAACTTCAAACTATGTATTTAAGTCATGGTTGTGGTTCACATTCCATTTCTCGTAAATAATACTAGGCTAGACTAGAAGCAAAGAGAAAATCCTTACCAACAAAAGAAGTTCATTGTAGATTTCTTTTTTATTACCATGGGTTTTGTGATAAATGACTGTTAGTCTCTTAAATATAAGTGCAACAGTCACCTGTTAGTTTATAAATGTGCATAGGAATGGTCACAAATATTTCCAATCCAAAGTATTACACAGAGGTTGAATATTCCCAACCCCAAAATATGAACATTATCATCATGCTCCAAGATTAGAAGCTATTTTGTTTGTTTGTTTGTTTTGTTTGAGACAGAGTTTCTCTGTATAACAGCTCTGGTTGCCCCGGAACTCATTTTGTGGAGTAGGCTGGCCTCAGGCTTACAGAAAGCTGCCTGCCTCTGCTTCCAGACTGCTGGGATTAAAGGTGTGCACCTCCACCACCCAGCTCAGCAGAAACTTCTTAAGCACTGACATGATACTAAAAGGAAAATTCCAACCTGTGAGCACTCAGGCCCAAGCTTATTTAAAAGACTGTAAATTTACCCAAAGGCTAAATCTTTAACATATATATGAGAATGAAGCATAAATATATTCATATTCAGATTTACACTCCCAAATACCTTATCAGGTGTATGCGAATACTCCAGCATCTGGAAAACTAAAACACGAATCTAAACAACTTTGGGTCTGAAGCCACATAGTTAAGGGTGCTCCATCCATAGGGAATGTGGATCAGACCATAAGAACTAAACCAACAACATCATCAACAATAGCACCAATGGTAATAATAATGAAATACCTGGCAGACTAACAACAGGTGATTTCATGTAAGAAAGCAGGCCATATATCTAGCATCCCTACCAACCTGTCTCTGGAAAGCATGGTCCATTCATCAAAATGTAGCTTTATCCTTCACATCATGTTTAGAAATGACTTTCATATACAAGCAAATAGGTCATGATCTTTCAAGTGCATGGAAATACATCATCAATGTGACCTTCTCGGATACAAACCTCTGCTTTGCACCTTGAGGTGTGCCCTCTCCAATGAATAGCTAAGTGTCGGGGACTAAAAAGGAAGCTTAGATCGCTGAAGGCTGATCTGAAATGAACTCCATAAAATCAAAATGTTTAGAAGAAAGACTTAAGACCTTCAGTGGGAAAATCATGAGTGTCCAAATGTCACTAGTTTGTGAAACCAAAGGTAAGAGAAAGCTTAACAGAAAAGATCACAATGTCTTCGTACACTTCAAAGTTTGGGGAAAGGAAGTTAGCATGATAGAGAAGAAGCCCAAGGTACAGATAAATCCAGCGAACCGAGGCACTAAGAACCCCTTCCACCTTCCCCGCAGCCAGCCACTCCTCTGCCACCACCAAGTTGCTGCTTGTTGGAAAGGTTCTTGGTGTCGGTATAGTTTCAGGACCAGGTGTGAAGGCTATAGACAATCCACTATGAAGCCCATAAAACACATTCCTGTGTTTTCCTCGACACTGTTGCATTTAAGATTTACAACAGAATGTGAGATTCACCTGTGTCCTTTCCTTCACTCTTGTACATGGCTTTGTTAGCTGTCCCATATTTTGAATGACATATTAGAGCCAAGGGTCTGACGGGAAAAATTTCCTCTTTCCTTTAAGGTTTCACTCTGGAAGTGACGAGAAAAGTTACACACGAGCCTCATTTTAACCCAGTACTTAAGGATATTTTGCATACATCCTTGGCATTTGAACTTCCATGTCAGCATTTCCAAGAAACCCTTCAGAGTCATAGCTTCTAAAGCCAGATTTCCCAGTTTGGTCAATCCCACTTATCCTGGAGGTGTGGCTCTGGGTGGAGAGACAGAACCCACGCCTGTTGCTTCCACACCGAGCAGCTCACACCTGCCTGTAACTCCAGCTCCAAGAGATCCAATGCTTTCCTAACTTCTACAGCATCCATACACACACACACACACACACACACACACACACACACACACTTAAATCTTTAAGAAATTTGTATTGAGTGTCTAATACATATTAAGCACCAAACTAAGCACAGTACTTCTATTCAACTCTTCTTCTTGGCCTAAGAGACAGAGTTTAGTCATTTTATGAATTAGGATTTGGGAGCTTAGACATGATGCCCTAGGTGGAAGTGTGATTGTGTCCTGAAACTCTCCGACTATGTTTGATTTCTTTCAGGCTTCGCTTTCTTCTGTGAACATTTTAACTTAGACTGTGAAAAGAAGAGTGTGTGAGTCAGAAGGAACTCTATCCAAACTCCTAGAGGAGAAAAAGTAATGCCCCTTGTTATTTTATTCAAGTTTGCCAAAAGTCATCTTTCTTTCTTCTGATGGGGGAGGGGGGTTCTGAACCAGCGATACAGGGGCAGACATTCAACTGAAGAGGAAGGGGGTTGCTCATCTGGACTGTGCACTGACTGATGAGTCTGAGTGGATTAATGGGGGGTTCTTCTGTTCACCCAGCTATAGGCCACATGCGCCATGGGTCCTTGCATGGGACCATCTCTAAATGAGATGAGCCTGTAAATAAAATATAACAATAAAGATTAAGTGACCACTAACTTAACCTCATTTACATTTTTCATATAAAGTGTAGTTTGAGGGAATGAGCGTGTGAAACACATTGGGCAAAATGGAGCATTATAAAAATTAATTGAGTCTCTCCCTCCCTGTTCTATGTTTAGCATAGGCTCCAGGAAATATTGTGGTTTATATTTTACTTCTAGCAGCCAGTGCTGGTATAGACCAACTTGAGAATCAGGTGGACTGGTACAGGATGCAATGGCAGACGAACGTCTTAAACTCACAAACAAGGGTTTGTTTTCTCCTATGTGGAAAGCGCTCTGCACGGCCTGGGAAAAGAAAGATGAAAAGAACTCATGAAAGGGCACCAGCCTTCTGAGTCATGGGGCGGAAGTGATGAAACAGGAGGGTGGAAGCGATGACAGAGGACTTGGCAGCCTTCCCCTTGCAAGTTGTTGCATTTAAACCTGCCTAGTTATAGTGAGTATTAGAACAGTTTGATCAGCCCACTCTACTACCGCTGCCAGACCCGGGGAATGAACAGAAATCCCCAAACACTCCCGACTGTCATGTCTCTTCAACCAAAGTTTTGAGCGCATGAGAAAACTGAGCACAAGTGCTTGCTTTAATAAAGAGCAGTGTTTGGGGCTCACTAATACCCCGGAACTTTCTATACTATGTGACAGAGAATTTCACTGGCATGAAGAGAAATGACTTTGGGCCTTAGACTTTTGTCCTGCTTCTTTCTATTTGGGAAAGTAGAATAATGCAGCATGGGAGCAGTTTGGTATTTGACCGAATCCTTCCCAATTATCATGCATGTGTATATAATAAAATTAATTCTGTGTCTCTGCATCGGAGCCTGCGGCAAGAAGCGTACAATCAGTTTTGTATGTATAATACATCACAGAGTTGTTCATGAATAATACAAATGCATCGAGCAGATACTAGTGAGAGAGGATGTTTGTCTTTGCATGGAATCGAAGTGAACATGTAATATTGTGATAATATATATTTGATGAATTCAGGTCTGACTTGTCTTTGCCATACTCTGCTAATTCCCCGACAAGGCTTGCTACAATAATTGAGTTTCCAATAACATTATGATTATTTCCACATGATAATTTAATTGTGGGTATTTTTTAATATTGTAATATTGTAGATTTGTGATTATTATGCATTTGCATGCAGATTTTCGTGGTGACTTGGAGCACATCTCTACATTTATAACTTAATTTTATATATTATTGCATATATATTTGGGGATGAACTCATTAATGCAAATAAAAAATGGAGGTCTGTTTAGTCATTCGGCTTTTATTATAAATGGCTGAAAGCCTTGCCCATTTTTTATAACAGTCTTAACAATACTGTGAATAAACCAAATATAACCTTAATTCAAGAATGGATTCATTAAAAATAATGGTAATAGCTATGATAATTACAAATTGTAGCAAATTTGTTCTACCTAATTGCTATGTAAGATACTATATATTATTGTTTACAGAACATGAAAGTCCCATGTATGGTTTCCTTTTTCTCTGTCCTGCTGGTTATGAAGGGGGCAAAGATGATGGGTGACTCAGAAATGTATCCCTGGTAAGTAAATGAACACTTCAGACAAAACACAATAAGTGACACTTATTGTGTGCATCCTGAGAACCAGAAATACACTTCCTGATTAAAAAAAAGTTGAGTCCCTCCAAAAGCTCAAAGTAGAATTCTAGATAGAAAATCAGAGATATATATTTTTAAGTGTTATTATAGAAGTGCACTGTGAAGTAACACCTTGGGAAAATAACTTGAAAAAATAAAAAATGTCCAGTTTGATTTTAAAAGTATACATCTAAAATCAGTGACTATGAAATAATTGGGTGTTGGTACTTTAAAGAGATGGAGGTGGTGTCCATTCGGAAGAGTTTCCATAATTTGAGAGACTGAAGACAAGTCATTTTCAGGATCCCAAGCAATACAGGAAAGACACACTGACAACAGACCCAAAGAATTAAGGACAAGAAACTTGACTTTTACATATTATTAAATTTAAGAGAAGTGGAACCTGCTTTTGGTGGAACTACTTTTCTTTTTCTTTTATTTTACCTACCCATCCACTTAAATTGAGATGAGAGAATTTCACCTGTCATTGACACAATGACAGAATCAAAATTGACTGAATAACCCTTGGTGGGCCCAAGATAAATCATTTAGTGTAATTTATACATTTTATTGCAATATTAATTTTATTTCAACTTATCAAAATCCAAATGGTGAAGGGAAACACTATGCAAAGTTTGACATATATTTATTTTAATCATTATTTGGTGTTCAAATTCTTGAGACATTTGAAAATTGATGCTAAACAGTACTTTGACTCAGTCACTATGGACAATCCAAGATGTCCAAGAGAGTACATGCCAGAAGACCCCCCCCCACCAAAGCTGAATGAAGGCAGGTTTTAGTGTAGAGATTGGCTGGATACAGCAGGGGATAAGACAGGAATTCCACCAGATCAAGGAATGTTCATTGAGTAGTCTTGAGCTTGGACAAAGCTTAGTGTGAAGAGTCTTGCCTAGCACATGCAAGTCCTGGCCTTAGACTCCTACATCAAAGACCAAAAGCAGAATCCTGTTGAACATTTTTTCCAGTGTACAGAGTTACAAGGAATAAAGAAGCAAGGGGATGGTGTGATCACAGGTTTAACAAGGCCAACATGAATGATGTAAAGAAGACATCTTTAAAACCAAATAAATCAGATACAGTTTCAATCTCTGTGAGATTTTTGTCTTAGTTTCCTTTCCAGATGCTGTGATAAAATATCCTGACAAAGGGAAGTTGAGGAGTGGAAGGATTTATAAGGCTCATGATTCCAGATTACAGATGATTATTATGAGGAAATCAAGGCATGAAAGGATCTTATCCATAGTCATGAGCAAGCAGAGGATGTTGGCTTACCACTGCACTCACTTTCCCAACTCTTACCCAGTCCAGGACTCAGACCTTGGGACTGCAACTGTCCACAGTGGACTTGGTCTTCCCACATCAGTTAACCAAGACAGTCCCCTATAGAAATGTCCACAGCCAATTCTCCTTTGGGAAATCCCTTGTCCCTCCATTGAGATTTTCTTCCCAGAGGATTCTAGATTTTGTCTGTTGTAATTATGGGGGAGAGGTGTGCGTTGTGTTCCCCAGCCGCCTAGCTCCCAGCTGCTGGCCCGCTCAGCTGCTGGCCGCCTGCACCCGAAAGAACCACAGGAGAACAGTAGTCATTTAAACTCTGCCTTGCCCATTATCTCTAGCCTCTTCCCGGCTAGCCCTCACCTCATAAACTAACCCATTATAAAAGTCTGTAAGTCACCACGTGGTGACGTACCGGAAAGGTCTAACCTGCATCCATCTGCGAGGGTGGCTCGTGGCGTCTGGCTCACTTCCTTCTCTCTTCCCAGAACTTCCGTTCTGTCTACTCCGTCCACCTAAGGGCTGACCCATCTTATAAGCCAGGCAGCTCTTTATTCAACCAATAAGAGTAATACAAAATACAGGAGAACACTCCCACATCATTTGTCAAATTGACAACTAAGATCAGCTATCCCACAGTTCCCCCCTCATACTGGGCACAAAATAGCTCCCTTCCAGAATTATAGTAAGGATTATAACTAAGAATTATGAAGGCCAATGGCTCAAGGCTAGGCATCTGAATGCCTACAAAGGTGTTATACTCTGTTTCTGAGTAGGCAGATCCCCGTCTCTGCCTCAGTGTACAAAGGCAAGTGTGTGTGTTCAAGATCATGCAGGGTTTAGGAGCTAGAGGGAGAGTTAAGGGCTCAGAGTCTCTGAATGAAAGAAATCATAGTATTAAGCTGGTTGATAGAATTGCTGCTCCTCTGTTGTCCCACAGATGGAATGTAGACCTCTAGGCTCTATGATATTGATTCTGATTTGACTCAGTGATGACCAAAGCTTGGAGTTTAAAATAAAGTCAGGTATTAGGCTGATTTTTCTCAGTGAATGATTCTCTAGGGATGGTGTTGGAACTGTTGACACCACCTGTAAGGCTTTAGGTTTCTTCTCAGTCTTAGGAACTCTGAAGACCAGACCAAGCCATATGGGTTGAAAAGCTTTCTTCTTGATCTTAGGCTGTCTCCCGTTCAACATTGTTCTGAGTAAAGAAGAAATCCTTATGTTATAGCAAGACCTATATTTTAGGGATGTAACCAGTTGCACATACAAGCCAGGAAATGTTCAGAGAGGATGCTTGAAATTTCAGATGAGAAGTCATAGGTCGATCCAGGGCATACTAGCAAGTACGCCAAAGCAACAAATATAGATGACACTGATAATTATGATGCTTGTTGGTTAAAATGCTAGTAAATTGTTCTTGTCCCAGATTTCTGTTTGGTGGAATTAGAATGTGAAGTCACTGGGAGGCAATTGGGACACAAGGGAGGAGCTGAGACCTACAAACTAGACTGGAACACAGAGAAGATCTCTCTGACTCTTCTATCAGGTGATTACCCAGTAAATTTACTATCTCTGGACCAAGAAATGTATGTGCCTTCACTAAACAACAAAATCTCCAAAGCTTTTGTCTTCACTGTACCAGGTTGTATAATTAGAGACCATCTACTCTAGTTCATAACCACCCTGCCAGTGGGATTCTGTTATAGTAGTCAAAATATGCTAAAAAAAACCCAAAAATCAGAAAAAATAACAACAGAAAAACAAAACAACAACAATATGGCAACCAGCTGAGGATAGAAACTATCCTAGAGTCACCTGGGAAGACACAAATGCTGTTCTCTTGGAAGTGGGATGGAAGTGAGTCCTAGGATCTGGCCCACCCTTTAGCCATAGGTGGAGCAGCTGCTGCTCTCTTGCTAGCCTGCATGGCCATTATGAGTTTATTATTTTCATCTCACACAACCTTTCCAAGTGACAACTTTCAATTTTCTTCAAAAACGAAAGGTCAAATGGCTCTTATCTTTCTTAAATGTTTGCAAAATCAATTCCCCCTTTCTTCTACTGTTTGAAGAGTTTTTGAACCCTGTGTCCTGTGCTGTTATTTTGCTGAAGGCTTGAAAAGAGGTTTGGTCTAGCTAGAGTCTAAGGAAAGAGCTCAGGTGGTGTTCATCCTTTGCTGGATGATACGATGGGAGACAAGGCTTGACGTTCTTCTCTTTTTCAGAAAGCTGGGCCTAGGAATAATTTAAATTGCTTGAGGCCATGCTAGAAAAGCTCAAGAGCAAGTCCAAGCTACCACTGTCAGCCACTTTTAACATTCAGTTCAATTTCTTGGTTTTTCAGAGCCAACAGCTGAAATCAAGACAGTCTATACAAGTAGCGCATAATTGGTGTTCCCGTTTATTGGGTTTTGCTAGAAAATACACTTACTTCTTTGCCACCCTCTCCTTAGGCCACAAGAATATATCTCAAGTTTTTTTTTTCCACCTGGATAATGAAAACAAACAAACAAACCGAAACCTACCTTTTTGAAAGTGTTAGTTTTAGGGGCTAGAGAGGTGGCACGGTGGTTAAAAGCACTTGCTGCTCTTGCAAAAGATCTTAGCTTTGTTCCTAGCACCTAAGTCAGCCTTATAACTATAACTCAAAGGTATCTGACGATGCCCTCTTCTGGACCTCATGGACACCTGCACACATGAAGCTCATACACAACACTCAGGCACACAAGCACCAATATATAAAAATAAATACATAAACCATTAGGGGCCTAGAGAGATGGTTCTGCAGTTAAGAGCACTTGCTGTTCGTTCAGAAGTCCTGGGCACTCCACTTTCAAAACCCACTGGGTGGCTCACAACCATCTATAAGTCCGGTTCCAGAAGTTGAAATGCTGTCTTCTGGTCTCTAAAGGCATTCAGCATACACATGGTGCACAGACACACATGCACACAGTCACACATATACATTAAAAAATCTTTTATAAAAAAGTTAGTTCTAGAACAAAGTATATAGAAAGTAATGAGCATGCGACCTCACCTCTCTTATTCACACCCTTGGTATCTGACCTCTTGCATAAACTTGTGTCTATATCCAAATGCCTTTCTACAGAAGAAAAAAGCCCAATGACAGGCAGTTTATAGTGTCTGAGAAAATCACAGATTCTAAAATGAATTACTTTATTTCCTGGGATATCATTTGCCAACTAGTAAAACAGAAGGTACTAGGTTTGTGACAGCTACAAACCCACTCTTCATAAGATGTTGGAATTGTAATTACTTCCAAACTCTGGAAGTTTCTTAATAGAGACTTTATGTAGACAATTATATGTAACACAATTCTAATATATGTAAATATAAAGCCAACCCATGGGGTGCTAAGTACCTTCCCTATTTTATTTTAATTTTCTCTTTGTTTTCTAATTCTGTGGTAAGATTTGTGTCTTTGTGGAGGGTGCTTGAAAGAGTAAGCATTCATTCCCTCTTGAGTCATCTGTGATTGTCAGTCAGGCAAAGAAATGTTTTGAGAATAATGCCTGGATAAACTTTGTTTGAATCAAAGTAACTAGTGATTAATCCCAAGAAAATGCCCTAATAACTTAGAGTTGATTTTAAAGGCTGAGAAAAAAATTAACAACCTTCCATGCCTTGTTTATGAATACTGAGGTCCCATTTGTTCTTATTAGCAAGAACACTGATACCCTCCCGTGGAGCTTTGGTGATGGCCTGCTGCTTGCCTCTCCAGTTCCTTTATGCAGGGCAAGAGCATGGGGAAATGTGCAGAACTGCAGGGACCTCCCGTGGGGGCTCCACAGGCAAGGGAGTTTTTCACATCTCTGTGGGTAGTAAACCTCGAAGACCGGAATGTCTGAGAAATGATTCCCTGTACCTTGGCCAATCAGATTTCCTGAATAATTGTTCAACATTCCCTTTGCCTCCCTACAGTATGTATCATTTTAATTTCCTCCAGGTAATTCTATGATGGATCTCTCATGCACACCAGGCTCTCATTTTTCCCCCTTCTCTGCGAGAGCCACAAAGGCTCTGCATTTCAAGAGGAAAAAAATCAGAAATGTGTGAGTCCAAGCACATGAAACAAGTTGAATTCTTTTGAACATATTTCCTGTTCCTTGTTATCCCCGGTGGCTTCCTGTTGGGAAACGGTGCATTCTGTTGGCATAAATCACAGACCAGAGATAAAAAGGAAGATGTCTTCGCTGTGAGGTCACATTCCAATGACATTTTCATCCATTGGTTTCTTATGTGTGGCTTTGTCAGAAGAAAGGCCTGCTTTGTGTGCATTTAGATTTTAAGGGCCATGTGATGGCATAGTCATCCTGAAGGGTTTTTTTTTTTCCCAAAGAATTTGCTTCTTGCTCAGATTCTGTGAGGTCTGATAATCAGAGTCACGATGTCTGTAGAATGCAAGTTACACTTTTAGCTCCTAAGGTTCCCATGAGTTTTTCTCTTGAGCATAAAGGGATTTGTTAAGGGGTCTTTGTTTGATAACAGGAGAGGATTTCTGCAATTTGGAAGAAATTGGCAATAACTGTCTAAGCACGGGAAACTCATGGACTAAAAAAAGCACAACTGTGTGGCTCCTGGAAGGCCACTGTCACGGTCAGCACAGCAAGCAGCAGCTGGCCTTATGCTATTTTCCTACACATGTCACAAGCACCTCGGTCACGTTAGTTTCCTAACTTCCCTCCACAGCTCTCACGTGGCAGATAAAGCCTGGCTCCCCTATTTTGCCTTTCACTATAGATCCTACCAGTTAGTGCTGGTTACAGAACACTTAGTTTTTGCACAACATAAACTATCATTTTCAAAACTGAGAAAATATAATGAAAATACCATTAAAAATGAGACAGTGTTGAGAGATAGCTAAGTGTAACTTATGACAAATACATGTGCCCATAAGTCAAAAACTATATAACTTCTTTTGAGTGCAGATTTTGGTGTAACATTTGACTTCTACCCTAGTTCTGTTTCATTGTATTCTATGGAATAAATAATGACTTTAATTGTGTCCTTTCTGGCATGAAAAGTTAAATAACGCCAATTTTTAAACCTTCCTCTGAGCTGTATGCCAGTTTGAAAGTGTGACAGACAGGAGGGGAAAGTACTTGGTCGAAAGACCCAACCTTCCATGTCGCTGTGGAAATAAATATGCAGCCGCACACAGTGTTCGCACTTTGCTTTTTCTTAGGCATATGCGCCTTTCACTGTCAGTTACATATAATTGGACTTTCATCCCATGCCACAGTGAGGGCAGAAGCATTCAGAGAGTTTTGCCTGCAAACACCTGACTTCTGTGTTAGATTGCCTAGAATATCACATCATAGCAGTTTCAGAATAAAAAGCAAACGATTATATTATAAAATATTCCCTATCACTCATTTATACTGTAAAGTATCAGGTATACCCTTCCATTCCTTCCCTTCCAATTCCTTCCCTACTCTCACCCGTTCCTCTTCTAACTTCATGTCTTCTCCAGTTTTTTAACCTCCCGAGTCCACTTAGTGCTGCCTGAGTGTACATGGGTACAGGGCTTTCTACCAGAGCATGGGCAGCCTCTCGAGGGCTGCAACTGTGACTCTCCCTTTCCCCTTGGCTGTCAGTTGCCAAGGTGTGGGACTTGAGACTCTCAGTCTCACCCAGGTTTGGACTTGGTCACCTTCCTCTTGCCCAGGGCTTCCACATGCAGTCCCAGCTGCTGTGAATTTGCATGTGCAGCAGCTCTCTCATGCCCAGAAAACACGCTTTTGCTGTTGTTATCCATTACCTCTCTTCTTTCCACCCCTTCTCCTGCAATGATCCCTGAGCCTTTTGAGGAAGGGTTATAGTACAGATGTTAGATTTCGGGCTGAGTAGTTCTCAGACTCTTGTTCTCTGCATGTTAACTGGTTTTGGGTCTCTGTATTGATAGCCATTTACTGCAAATAGATTATTATCTGAGGAGGGTTGAGAGAGGCACTAATCTATGAATACAAAGATCAGCATTAACAATTTCTATTACCCCAAGTTTTCATTTCAGGATGGTAAAGTCATAGAACATGTTTATTGTTAAATAGGAGGTTGACTCGGAAGAAGCTGAGAACCAATGGTAGAATGGTTTAGAACACAGATACTAGAGTGAGTAGCACTCTTGGGTGTTAATTCATTTGTCACTCTGTAGCCATGTGTCCTTATCAAAGACCCTTAATAAGTAAAAGGTAAAATGACCTTACTTTTATAGCATGATAAGGAACCTGCCTTAAACAACCGAGAGGATTATAGGAATTGGTTTAAGAAAGACCTCATGCCATAAGGATGCAGGAACCATTAACTGTAAATGCCCTTTAGCCATGGGAGTGCTTGCTCATTGTGTACCGCGAAGGTTTTGGTTTTCAAAAAGGTCATATAGAAATACAGGGTTTACATCATGGTGATACCAGACAGTGTGAATTTCAATAGGTGGAGTGTAGGAGGAGGAGGTTATGTTACAAGCGGCATTCTGTTAAAGGGTTTATAACAATTCTTATTTTTTCTCTTTTCTTCATTTTCTGATCATTTAATAGAAGATGTACTTCCTGGTGATAATTTGCTCCTGTTCTTCTTGGTATAAGAATTATTTATACCTATGTACCCTTGGTTATCTTTGTTTTTGTGTCAGGATACCCCTTAATTACCATAAGGAATTAAGGGAGAAATCACCACGAGCCACGGGGGTGGGGATGGGAAGTTCTATCCAAGAGTAAATGTAGGGTTTAGAGGAACTGAAGGGGTGTTCAGCTTCACTAGCAGGAGATCAAACATGATACTCCATCTGGAACTCTTTGCTGTAGAAGTTGTCTGTGCTGGTTGATACATTACATATTTTGGGAGTACCAAGGGAAAGGGTGTGAAGAATGTAGGCTGTCATTCTCTAAGGTACTGTCATTCTCTAAGGTATTTCTGATTGTCTAAGGAAATAAAGAAACAGTAGAGGCAGCCAAAGACTTGCATGCATCATTCTCACAAACTTAAGATCTGGGCCTGTTGACACAAGACTATAATTCGCCACTCAGGAGACTGAGGCAGGATGATCACACTTTCTAGGCTCCTAAGAGCTTTAGTAATTTGAGGGGAGCCCTAGAAACTTAATGAGACCCTATCTTAAAATAGAAACTAAATAGAGGGTTGGGGATCTAACTCAGTAGAAGAGACTGACTATGCAGTGTGACTGAGGCCATGGGTTCTACTCCCACCACCACACACACAACACTTAAAAATTTGTACCTGGTTATTTAAGCAAGCAGGAGTCACTGAATGTTTAGAGTCAAGAAACAAGGTACATCTGTAATTTTAACAAGGTTGTTCTGGTTAAAAAAGACTGGTAAAGGTAAAGTTTGTGTTTGGGAATTGTGGCCTATGCTCAGTAATATGGAAGAAAAATGAAGAGAAGTTATCGGATACCCATAGAAAAGCTAGGATGTTAATGACACCTAGGAGAATTTAATGACAGACTGAAGTTGAACATGGGAGAAGATGGCACCTAGAACAGCTTTTGACAAATCATGGCTTTGAAACCATCATGGCTTTTAACACAGGAGGATATGTTAGAGTGTGAGACTGTGGTGGATGACATGGAAATTTAATTGCAGATATCTCAAGTTTGGGAAGATGTTGAACCTCTTGGGAAAGGATGCTAAGTAAGCTACTAGTTGGCTTGGTCTTGGGTTTAGGAAGAAGATCTGCCTTAGAGATGAGCATCTGGGAATCTGCTCATAGAAAATGAGTGTAGAAAGGGAAGTGATGGCTGATAACAATAACAGTGTGGTCATGACAAAGTTCTGAGAGTGACTGCTCAGGAGGTCACCCGGGGTGAATTTCAGTGTCACTGGGGAGCAGGCAAGGCCTGAGTACAGAGAACGAAGAGCAAAGGAGGCTATGCCTTCAGGGTCCTTATTGATTATCTCTGAGGATAATTATCAGGGTGCAAAGCTGATTGCGCATTATATTGTGCTGAGCAGCTGGGGCTGTCTTCCCAAACCCTGGCTTTGAGAAATGGCTTTACCAATCACTGTAGATACTGTGAGAATTGCAGGGTGTGAAACAAGGGACTGACACCAGGCTTCACTTGCATTACCCATCACCCCCCAACACAATATTTTAATAGTGTATTTACAGGGAAATGGTTGACCTCAGTTCCAGAGATGTAGCCCTTGAAGGTTTATTTACATATTCTTTTTCTGTTTGTTTTGCTATTTGATTTCTCTCTTTCTTTATCCCTCCATCCCTCCCTCCCTCTGTCCATCTGTCTGTCCGTCCGTCTTTCACTGAGCTTTCCCTACATCAACCTGTACTTGTGGATCAAGTTGGTATTGAAGAGTCACAGGCAAAACTCTCATGTCCTGCTCAATGTAGTGAGAAGTGTTTCCATCTTTGCTCTGATCAGGTGAAGCAAATTCTAAAATTACCAGGTGGGTTTAAATGGTCAGTATTATGTGTGAACTCTGTCTCCCACTTGGTAATTACACTAGGTGCACGGTGGCTTGTGGATTCCTTTTCTTTTTTGAGTTGTGCCTGCCATGACGCGCCCCCTTTGCAGTTTTCTGGGTCGGGTCTGAGAGTCTGCATTTGAGCATCCCTTAGCTTCAGCAAGGGCAGGCAAAGTTTCTGTGGGGGCTCTTCAGTGAGTTCAAGGGGAGAAATGAGTAGCAGGCACACTGGGAAGAGAGGATCATGCATCTTTAAAGAAAACCTGTGAGGGACTCTAACCTCTCTTGATTTACATACCGTGACATTTTGCAGAAATACGGAAACATTAGCGGTGACATAATGAAATTCTGCCTATCAGCCATGGCTAGAAAAATGTTACTGTTAAGGTGGCTTGTCCACAGTTTGTTATCAAGAAAATGTTCTTTCAAGCAAAATATATGTAGTGAAACATGATATGGAGGGAGCGCCCCTCCCTTCTCCTCTCCTGGGCTATTCATCTTCCCCACAGATTTACTGTACAATCACTCCCTTTACATGCTAATTACACGCAGGTCTGGTGAATTTGTTAGTGGTGACACTTCTGGGACCCAGTGGGACCACAACTCATTATGTGGCAATGTCCAGATATATCAGATATTATTAGCTGTCATTAATCTGCTATGGAAACACTGAGTGGTAAATCAGGAGAGAGGAAGGTGGGCTGTGCAAATGGAGTCTTGGTAACAGCCCAGACCCCAAAAGGTCAAAAGGAAAATCAACCAAAGAGGGAACCACAGCCAGCACAGGACACACTGGCTCCTGCTTTTTACCCCAGCAGTTAACGATAGGTGGCAAAGAAGAAACCTGGGAGCGTCACTTTGTCCTTTGCTATTTTAATACCCCTTGTGGCCATTCCATCAGCACTGAACTTTTACTGCAATTATGTCCATTTACACACATTATCTTTTATCTCTTCCTAGACTCAGAGAAATACCAGAGACCAGAGCTAGATATGTAATCCTATGTCAGCTGCAATTCTAGACAACGTTCCTAGGATAAAATAATTCTGAAATGCAAAACTGATGCTTTTTTTTTTCCCTTAAGACCAGAGCTTTCTCTTGTGTAGCTCTACCTGACTTAAAACTTACTAGGTAGATTAGGCTGAACTTGAAGTGGAAGAAATCTCCCTGCTTCTTCTTCTTCTTGAGTACTAGGAGTGCAGGACTGGGCCCCCACATCTAGCATCCTCTGCTTACTACTGTTTCATGTGCCATCTCCAAGGGACTCTGTCTGAGTTCTTCCCTCCACATTGAACTGTTACTTGCACTAAGTACAAGCAAGTGTGCAGCGGTTGGAAAGTCCCTTCCCTTTCTGTGTGCTCACCATTCTAACTGTTCTTTAAGACAGCATAAATGCCCTCTTCACAGAGACTTCCATGAACATCTATGTACACTCTCATGAGCTTCTGAAATGTTGTCAAGTCATCTTTAATGGTATGTAATTATATAACTTATATATTCTATACCATCCGCCAGCATTTTTGTCTTAATTTATCTTTCTGTTGCTGGACTGAAATTCTGACAAAAGCAGTTAAGGGACAAAGGGTTCATTTTGGCTTAAATGGCAGGCATCCCTAGCAGGAGCTTAAAAGAGTTGGTCACTTTACTCCCACAGTCAAAAACAAAACAAAACAAAACACTGAAGAGCCATGAGCGTGTGCTGCTGCTCGGTTAAAGGAAAGCATAACTAATCTTAGTGTCCTCAAAGCAGACCCCAGTGATGATACTCTGGGATTAATTGCCCACTAACAGGATGACAGCAAATATTCTCTGCTAGGGATGCCTAGGGCCCCCCAAAATCTTTCTGTCACCATTGGCCCTTCATCTCTGCTGGAATACTATAGCATAAGTGGTTCATACTCTTATGGAAAAAATGGAGTGTTAATTAAAGCAACCACAGCTCCTAAGTAGTGTGGACAGAGAAACTAGAAAATGCTCATAAGAATAAGTGAAGATGTTGACAAAGGAATCACAGAATACGTTTGTGCTGGTTGCTCCATCGTAAGTTGGCCATCTGCATCACTTCTACATGGCTCAGAGAACAACATCCCTGAAGGAGATGAGCAGAGAAGGTAAGCCATAGAGGAAACTGGGAGTTTTTGTGGAGTGCCTCATTCTGGCCAAGATGTGGCCTTTGCACACTGAAACTCATAGCATCTGTGATCATCGTTACAGGACCTATCCAGGATTGGTCCTCAGAGACCTCCCCTCTACCGGAGGATGTATAAGCAGTTAATAATGAACAGGAAAGAAAGGGACATTTTATTTTAAATTTAACTGAATCGCAAAATTCCATTTATTCATGGTGGTGAGGGGTGAGCACAAGTGGAGATAAGAGGACAACCTGCAAGAGTCGGTTCTCTTCTTCCACCACGTGGGTATCTGAGGAAACTCAGTTGTGTGTAAGTTTGTGTGGGACCCATGCCAGCGACATCCAGAAGAGAGTGTAGGATCTCATGGAATTGGAGTTACAAGAGAATGTGAGTCATCTAACATGGGGATTGGGAATTGAACTTGGGTCCTCTGGTAGAGCAGCAAGTGTTCTTGACCACTGATCTATCTCTCCAGATCCTTAGAACTCAGAAGTTTAGACTTGGGGCAAGTGCTTTTATCCTCTGAACTACATTGGAGACCCCAGAGAAACATGTTCTTTGGTGATGTAACTAGTGTTAAGTTGCCTAAGGTCCTGGGCAATTCCTCATTCATAGTTTAATAAACAACCCTGATGAAACTTTCTGGGTCATCAAAATATAAGGGTTGTGAAAAGAGAAGGGGGAGCAGTAAGCGGACTAGTAGGGAAGACAAACGAAATCAGTGAGATTGAGGAAGGAAGAACGGGTAACAGGAGGAAGTATAAATTTGATCAAAATATATTATATACCTGTGTCAACATGTTATAATAAAACCTACTATTATGTATAATACATATATGCTAATGAAATGCATAAATAGAATATGTTTCTGTAAAGGGATGTTGTTACTACTAACTGTTAATGATGGGATTTAGGATGCTGGCAGGATTTCTGAATCCATTTTCTATTAGTAATGAAATGGTTGCTTTGAGCATTAGAAATGATCTCAGCCTGTCATAAATGAGGCTGTCAACATTCTATAACTACAACAATTACCTAAGGTGATTAGTTTATGCTGAGAATGGATTACTTTTAAGATACTCCAGTCCATGATCCATTGGTTCTGTTGCTTTGGACTGGCAAGGTGGGAGGGTGTAGGAGCAAGAATGGCCAATAAACAAAGGAAGGCAATGGGGGGCCATGCTCTTTGACCAGGTCTAAAGCTGTCCCCTTAGACCTCACCATTTAAAGTGTTTACCACTTCTCATTAGCACCCCTACAGAGGTGACCAGGTCTTTAGCACATGCATATTTGGGAGCCAATGAAGGGCTTAGAAGGAAATAAAAGCTTAATAAGGGGTCATGGTAGACTAGATTCACTTGAGAATAAATAAACTAACCTACTTGCTCTAGACACAAGGAGGATGTCAATGGATACTTCCTTTATTGTGAAAGAAGAGACAGGCTATCTAGTGTAATGGTTCTCAACTTATGGGTCAAGACCCCTTTGGGTGTCCAATGACCCTTTCATGGGGTTTCTAAGGCCATCATAAAACAAAGATATTATATTATGGTTCATAACAATAGTAAAATTGAAGTTATGTGTAAGAATAGTTATATTCTTTCAATTCCCACTGCCCTAACCCTAAATAATCACACAGAAACTATATTATTTGCAATACTGTTTGGCCAATTGCTTAAGCATATTTCTAGCTAGCTCTTACATCTTAAATCAACCCATCTCTATTAATCTGTGTATCACCACGAGGTTGTGGCCTACCAGCAAGGTTCCAGCATTTCTGCTCTGGATGCGGCTACATGGTGTCTCACTGACTCTGCCTACTCTCTCTCTCTCTCTTTCAGCCTGGCTATATACTCTTAAGGCATTGACCGAAAGCAGCTTCTTTATTAACCAATAGTGAGGGGAATCCCCACATCAGTTATGAAGTAGCAACAAAATTAATATTATGGTTGGGGTCACCACAGCATGAGGAACTGTTTTAAAGGGTCACAGCATTAGGAAGGTTGAGAAGCACTGCTCTAGTGAATTAGCTTTCCTGTCACCTCCTCTATAGACCTTAGTTGATTATAAAGGTGTTTATTTCAGATCTCAGATCCCTTGATTTGATGAAAAGATAAGGTTATGGAGCAATGTTTTTCTAGAAAATGTTTTTAAACCTTTTTTTTACAGTTATTGCATATACAGCAGCAGTGTATGTCATCATGTACTATTTAGCATATACCAATGCATATCTACAGATCTGTAATATCTCTTTGATATGATTTTTAGTACCTGTATAAGACTCCTTAAAATTAATATCATCAACAGTATTCTACTTTTTAGACTTAAGTTGTATAGTTTTCTTACATTAAATATGATGAATAATTTTATTACATGCTTCAAGAAAACTTTCTCAGAGTAAATTCCAAAACATGGCACCACTTATTCAAATGGTGCATTTCTAAGGACTTTAGAACATTTTATAAATTATATCCAGAAAGTCAAGACAAATTTATATCAAAAAGCATAAAATGCATTTTCAATGTCATTGCAGAGTTGGAAAATTAGCGGGGAGCCCAGGTTCCAGTTTCCAGCTGTCTCATTATTGCTTTCTCTTTTTTAATATTTATTTATTTATTTATTTATTTATTATGTATACAATATTCTGTCTCCATGTATGCCTGCAGGCCAGAAGAGGGTACCAGACCTCATTACAGATGGTTGTGAGCCACCATATGGTTGCTGGGAATTGAACTCAGGACCTTTGGAAGAGCAGGCAATGCTCTTAACCACTGAGCCATCTCTCCAGCCCCCTTATTGCTTTCTCTTCAGAGCACCCAGCTTCTTTGTTTCTTTCTGAGCTACACAGTAAACCTTTACAATCCCCCCTCCCACCTTCTTATGCTATTGACACTAGAACTGAGTCCTCCCCTAGACTTGTGTTTTGCTAGTCATTATCTATCTGGTTTTTTTTTCCTTCTCCAGACCCTGGCCAGCTGCTAAGAATCACATTCCATGTTCTCATCAACTTTACTTTTAATAGCAGCTATACACACTATTTGTCTTCCCGGGTCTGTCTGACTTATTTTGCATAATAGTTCCCCATTTCCAACCACATCTGGGCAAATGATAGAACATCATTTTGTATGGATGAATAACATTCGGTTGTGAATACACTGTATTTCTATTACCCATAAACCCATAAACCCACCAATGAGCACCAACAGTGGGCTGTGGTCAACAGTATAGCAATAAGCATGAGCATACAGGTGATTTTTGAAGTGCTGATCTCGGTTCTTAGACGTGCATCTAGACCTGAGGTGCCAGGATCATAAAGTAGTCATGTTTTAGTTTTTGAGTGGCTATAAAAGAATTAGAGAATGTAGCTTTTTAACTTCCCTACTCTGACTATAGTGAAATCACAAGAAGGAGGTAGAAACAGATGCTGGGGCTGGGGGGGGGGACCACTATATCCATTGCAAGGATTCCTAGTAAGACATTAGTAAGACATGGCCATTCCTCTCTTTTCTTGCCTCCATTCTGTGGCCATGTGAGCTGCAACTGAAGTTGCCTGCATCTGAACCAAGCTCTGCTGGGAAGACAACCCGTCCTGCCCACAAGTTCAGCCCACTCCTGCTTGCCATCCATTCACTGCTGCCTACTGACTCATAATACTTCATACCGGAATCAAGACAAAAGCCTTCCAGAATAGCATAGGCATGACCAGCATTGTGTCAGGAATCCAGAGCTTTCAGCTAGTGCCAAATGTCTTTCTCCTTGGAGAACACACACTTAGTCTTCTTTCGTTAGCAATCAAGCAAGAAGAACAGATGCAAGCCTGAAAAGCCCCTCTTCTCTCACACTACAATTCTCCACTTAGTTCCAAGGGTTTGATGCTCAGCGGAAGGGCGGCGGAAAGTGCAGGGAAGAGTGTGGTACACGGTGTAGGGTCACTTTCTCAGCTTCATATGCCAGGTCCCCTCGGTGCTGCAGAGAGGCTTCACCCAAGTAGCTTGTCATTCAGTGCTGTTCAGTGCAGTTGTTTCGACATTCAAGGGTGAGCTCTGCTCTTGGCCTCAAAAAACTCCTCAATGAAACTTACTTGCCTAGACAGGCTGGATGGATCATTCACCAACTACAAATATGTGAAGCTTGAGGATGTTTGAAATTCTTTTTTTTTTTTTGTAATCTTATTCTCTTTATAGTTCATGCATATCCCTTTACTTACCAAAACTGACACTTTGTATATGTGATTATGGGTCTTGTTTAAACATATTATGTGCAGTTCAGTTGAGAACAATAGCGAAATTGCATGTGGATATGTGGGCAAAGTACAAACAAGAAAAACAGAAACACTAAGAAAAGTATCCAGGGTGATGCCTTCTGCGTGTTAGTAATGGGAATTGAGTACCTGTGGGCTGTGTGTGCATATAAGCCCCGAAGAGAAGACTCGGCCTAACAAAAAAACCAAAGGATGCTGAACTACCACCAGGTGTGTCTTTTCCACCTAGAGGAGCTCTAAGCTTGGAGCGCAAGCTGAGAAGCCACAAGTACCAGGTGAGTGAACTGCGGGAGTGGCATGGAGCAGATGATATGGGAGCTGGTAGCTGATACCCAGAGCCAGTGCTGAGGACTCACAAGGTCTGCTGGGGTCTCGGGTGCTCTGGACAGCTGTAACTGTGATGCGGGCAAGGGGTTTCCTTGCCATCCAGGAAGACAAATCCACAAATTCCATAACTTCTGATTGTTTAAGAGAAGCCTAAACCTTGGAATTCTATGTGAATTTTTCTAATTTTTCATTTGTGCTGATTAAGGGCATTTATAAACAGTATCAGTACTATAGGTCAATGTGCCTAGGCTGAGGCCTGATCCTAGCCTAGGAATACCAGTGTTTTGCTGATAATTCGGTATACCTGTGTCATTGGGATTCTTGTCTAGGAATAGGAGTTGAGAAGTGGTGTCTAGGAAATTTCTGTCCCACAGTAATTGCTTGTCTAACTACATTACGTCTCCTTCTTTATAGCCCCTCCCACATCTCAGTTAAAGTGAGATGTGTCTTTATATTAAAGTGGTATTGGCATCTATGATCAAAATTCATACTGCACTTAGTGCTGACACTTCTTTCTATCATTGGTCTGATCAGGAGCTCAATATGCAGGACCTTGGATTATCCTGCTGAGAAGTTGATTCCCCATCCTTATTAACAGGCTAACACATAGCAGAACTAAAGAGAATAGGAATAAAGAACCTATATATTAGTAGTTTTAAAAGGATATGAAATTTGTTGTATCAATTAACATGTTGGGCCTATAAAGTTTAGAATATAGGAGAGGATAGCCATAGCATACAGGTGTAGGCATTATTTTGGATGTCCCTGATTCACAATAGCTGGACTTGAAGGCCTTTAACTTTACAGTCATGTGAAGTCAGTGTGTACGCAGTAGAAGCCACTGTTGGGGTTTGACATTCAGGTTTTCTGCTGTACTAGAGCATCATTTATGTCTGTGTTGCTGAGACTAAAATACCTGAGAGCATGGCTTAAGGGAAGAGAAATTTATATCCGCTCATGTTAGTTAGGTCTAGGTGGTATCTGAAGCCCATGCACTAGGTATTGTTGCTAAGAAAGAGAGATCATCTTCTCTTCACTGCTGACCAGGAAAGAGAGACTCACTCAGGATGCAGCCAGGGATACGATCCCCAGCAGACTCACCCTCAGTGAGCTGCCTTCTACACGCCACTTTCCACCCCTCAAAGATTCCACAACCTTCCAAAATAGCCCCATGGGAGCTGTGGAGGGGATTCAGCTTCAAATTTCAAAAAAATCTGTGTTCAATTTTGAGATCCTGACCAGAGGTAGCAAACAGCAAATCTCAGCTATCCCTGTGGTCACCAGAGGAAACAGTGGACACCCGAGTATCCTGTTGCAGAGACAGGATGTTCAGTAAGTTAGGTGCTTCACAAGGATTTTAAGTTATGATCTCATCAGGACATGGCTACTAATTTTTTTTGAACAGCATTAAACATACATATATGCGTGCACATGCATACACATACAAATCTGAACAGCTTATGAAGTTCATTTGATTTGGATATTAATAACTATAATAAAGTTATCCAACACTTTCATTGAATCTTGCCATACATTTATGGGAACATGAAGTCTCTTATGTCGCTTGTCTTCACTAGTCAGTGTAGTTACAGATTTAGATAATCTTTTTCTTGGTTAATCGAATGCTCAGTTTAATTCGTCGGCCAAATGAGAGTCAAGAGTGATTTGGAGGCAATCCATGGCCTTCCTTCTTCTTTGAAAGTGTAGCATGTGGCTGCTTTCATCCATTCTATACATGGCAGTGACACGATTCATTCTTCGGCTCTGTTCCCAGGACTTGCGTGGCAATCACTACACTCAGTACTAAAAATACTCTGTGCGGCCATTCGATTGCTACTACAGGGTCCTTCTGATGACCTCGCTTTCTAGTCCAGTACTTGGTTTACACCACAGCTCACTGGTCGAGTTACATAAAAGTTTACCCAGATTGCTTCTGAGAAAGTAGTTTTGAAATCCTTGCAACAGCTCCATGCATATTTCCAAATCAAACAAATTGGAAGCAAACACATCTGTGTCCTGGTCACTTCCCTCATGGTCAGGCTCTGACGCACGCACTGGATCGAGTCGAAAGGAGCTACATCAGCTGCTCTCTGGCGATGTTGCCCCTTGAGTGGAAAAGAAAGGAACTCACAGGCTGCTGACACTGCTGTGACTTTCAAGAGCACAAGCAATTAAATGATATGCTTTATGGCCCTATACCATGAGGGTAATGCTTAAATGATGAATGGCACACACAGACAAAGTGCAAACGGCCTGCGTTGTCTGGGGAGTGATCAAACCAATGAAGCTGGGAAGGAACTTTGTTTCTCTAGGCTTCTGGGTTGCAAAATGAATGACTCAAGAGAAAAAAATCGAGAGGACGGTATTGTTCAGGTAACGTCCTGGCTGCTGTGATGCACCTTGTTGAATGTCATAACTATGTAGGTTTTCAGTTTTTACCACCTAAAACTGAGCTATGTTTCCACCTCCACTATGGATATGGACCTTTTCTCTAGGCATCCACTCTGCTGCCACCACTGGTAGTAAGATGGTACCTCATGGCCAAATTTGGTACCTACTAATAAACATGGCTTTACTTTTCCTGTTTAAGGAAACCACGTCCAGCAAAAGGCACACACACATATGCAAAGAAAATACTGAACTTGAATTTCCAGGTCTTAATACATTAACTGATAACACAGCTTCACTCCTGAACTAAAACTAGAAGCACCCATAGCAATTACAAATGTGCTAAATTAAGTAGATAGTTAAGGTGTTAGCACTCAAAGGTTCCATTATTTGCTATCTCAAGTTGCCAGCTAGGACATGGGACAACGGATCTGATTGTCTTGGTTGTCTTCATCATGAATAAATAGTAAGGAGCTGAGCAAGTGATAGTCTGGCCCTGTTATAGTTTAAGATTCTTTAGAAGTTCAATGTTTCACATCCAAATAGTCCTTTCCCAGGAATCTCATATAGCATAAGCAACACTAGCTAGAAAATTCACTTCCAGTTGTTATGATGGTTCTGGACTGACGCATCCAACAATGAAAGCACACACATGCCTGGGTGCTGCTGTCACTCAACAGAACCTCCTCATCCTTTGGGTTTAGGAATGAAATGAAATGATCCAATTGCAAGAGATGCTTTATGTAGCACATGTGGCCCAATGGAGAAGCTAAGGACACACAAAATAAATTTGCATTCTGATCATGGCGATTTATGATTAAAAAGGAATAAATAAAGCAAGGGCAACTACAATTGTCCCTTTTTACGGGGTTCAGTTGCTCAAGGATGCCAGGAAACCTGGCTGTAGTAGAATAAGACTTTCCAACTGAGAAAAAGAGACCACAATCACACAGCTCTGATGCAGGACCACGCTCACACGGTTCTGATGCAGGACCATGCTCACACAGCTCTGCTGCAGGACCACACTAACACGGTTCTGATGCAGGACCACACTCACACAGCTCTGACGCAGGACCACACTCACACGGTTCTGATGCAGGACTACGCTCACACGGCTCTGCTGCAGGACCACGCTTACACAGTTCTGATGCAGGACCACACTCACACAGCTCTGATGCAGGACCACACTCACACAGCTCTGCTGCAGGACCACACTCACACAGCTCTGCTGCAGGACCACGCTTACACAGTTCTGATGCAGGACCACACTCACACAGCTCTGATGCAGGACCATGCTCACACAGCACTGCAGGACCACACTCACACAGCACTGCAGGACCACACTCACACAGCACTGCAGGACCACACTCACACAGCTCTGATGCAGGACCACACTCACACAGCTTCTGCAACAGAACGTTGTTACCATAATTCCATTTTCTCAATCTGCAGTGTTGTTAATCTCTTTCAGGTGGAATTTCATCCTAAGTGGTTGTATAAAGGAGAAAACTTATTTTACTCGGGCTTGTGTCCTACCTGCATTTTCAGGTGCTCAGTGGGTATCCTGGAACACTCTACTGAGTTAAGGGGACATGATGGCACAAAGACCATCCACGCTGGTTCATTTTAGAGTGAAGTCATAATTTACTTGGGAAAAAAGTAAAGGCTAAGACTATTTGAGGCAAATAGAGATGGTCCAGGGAAAATTAAAATGATCTTCCAAAGGAAGTACCCTTTTCCAATATGACAGCCTGGTCTTAGTACAGCATTCATGTAGCATTCATTAAGCAGTAATAGGGAGATGGGGATCTGAGTGTATACGGTGAAGGTATGGGTATGGTGCCCTCTCTGCATTCATGCTCACCCTCCCTATCAGTTGTGACAAACTCCAATCGACTAAACAGCCGACTGTTCATTTGAACAGCATTCTACCTATTTCCAGACCTCATGATTAAGCTTTTCTGAACATAGTTTGCCATAGTAAATCCAAACTGTAAAGAGAGACTCAGAAAGATCTCGCTTATCAACTGAGCAAGAGCCAAGATGTCTACAAACTTTGTTTTGCTTTTCTGGAAGCTTTGTTATCACAGAACAGATCTTTGTGTTAAGGCTTCCACTGGGTCCTGAATCCCAAATGTGAGTCACTCTGAGCAATCCGAGGTTGTGTTTATGCTCTGGCCTCTGTGTTGAATCCTGTGGGCTGACAGAAATCAGGCCAACTGAGAAACTGCCATAACACACTCCCTCTCCTTAATATCTGTACCCAATCTTTCTTGGCACTTAAGTTTGCCTTCCTGAATCTTCCCATGCCAGTTCTGGTGCTTGCTTCAGGTCCCTGAGCTATAGGCATAATTATCTCCCAAGCAGTCACTGGTGACTTTTGAAAGGAAGGGAAAAACAGAAGAAGAGTACCTGAGGGAAGATAATGGGGTTTCTTCTGTTGTGTAAGTGTAGGGGGGTGAGGTGGAAGATGCTCACTGACAAAGCACTTAGAGTTACGAGCTAGATGGTTAAGTGTTAATGTTGACCAGAAGTATAGTCAAGCATTATGAAGCCACATAGGCAAAGTTTCACTATTCAGGGCACAAAGTGCTGTTATCCACGAGGAGCTAAGTCTTTGTTTCGCTTGAATCACAATCTGGGCTACCAGTCAGCCACCTCCTGATCTTTTATGCATTGGAGTGGTGATGAGATATCTACCTATGCTCAAAGGTTCCTCATCATGCCAAAGGGGAGCAGTCTATTGACCCATGAACGACCCACCCGTTAAAAAGACTGTGTGTCCTGTGAGACCACATCACTGAGCCAAATGTGAAAGCCCAGCTTCCGTGGTGGCAGGGATGTGAGGTGGAGAGAGTGGCACACTCTCTGCACACCAACATGTAGCAGAGATGAAGAAAAGAAACACAGCACCAGAAAAATAAATAAATAAACGATGAGATGTTAGGTCACTGTGATTTCATGATCGTTGCAGAAAAGTAAACAGAAATCCTTTTGCCATTTACATTTCTGGCTCGCTTCAGCAATGTGTCATCTATTACCAGTTCTGTTTATAGAAAACATTGCCTTTGTAAAAACACGCTTGCAGTGGAAGAATAAAATCCACAGAAAAGGATTTCATTACAAAATAAACCTGTAGATTCGTGACCCTGGGAAGCACTCTTAGTAATAGCTTCATGTTGCCCTTAGACAAAACTCTGGTGGATCTCCAGAAGAAAGAAACAAGCAAGCCTTTTTATTCTTGTTTAACACATCCCTTAATGTATTTATCTTCTAACGAACGCGTGGAAATGTGAGATAGTTCATATTCTCTTAATACAGGATAATGGAGTACTATGCACCGTGTTATATCTCTTTCCCAGTAAAATTTAAAGGAGGTTATCCTCTCAAAAGTGTACATGTGTGATCATGCTAACACAGAGTGATATGCTGTCTGTATTCTAAAGTAAGTTACTGCGATTTGCAATACAGTGTATGCAGCAAATACACAGAACCATGTAATTATGGGGTGACGGCAGAGGGCTTCACATTAAAATGTACAATGCATCCGTAAAGGCTTCTTTTCAGAAATGTAATTAGCTTTCTCATGGACTGGTAAATATAGTATGTAGAAAACCCAGGGGGTTTCTGTATAGACACATGCATTCCCACAGATCTCTGAGAATCATAAATGGTTGTCTTCCTCTGAAATGGATTAGGTGGAATTATATTACGACACGATTGTGAATCTAATTAAGGTGGAACAGTTGGGTTTTCTCACCCCTTTGGGATGACCATGTGTTTATATAACAACTAGGCGACAAAAATGCCTCTGGCAAGATGATTCAACGGCGTGTTTTTGTATGCACATATAAAAGAATTTTTATGATAATTCAAAAATTGATCCATACCTTTAATTTCTGTCTTTGGCCCTGAAAAACCTGCTCTAGAATACAATGCATTACAGATACCAATTTAGGATTTCTTCAAAATCTTGTTAAAGAGGAATTTAGCTGCATGATTTCCTCTTGGAGAGGAGAATAGAGTTCCACGGTGAATGATATGATAAAGGGGAGTAATACGGCCAGGCAATTAGATACCTTGTAAATAAGGGTTTGCCTATGAAGCAAAGCATGAAGTCTCTAGTGCAAAATATTGACAGATGACAACACTTGACACAGCTAGAGTCCAGAACTGGAAGCAATGAGAAGCTTTTGATAAAAAACAAAAGTGGCAGGAAGTCACAATGGTAATAAGAGAATATCAAGTGCAGACAGAAAATGGAAACACATTGGTAATTGAAATATGACAACTCACTAATAGCTACGACACATGAATCCATATCTCTGCAAAGAGGATGCAAAGTTTTAGTGGAAATATGAAGACACAAAGCTGCAGAAATAAGAAAAATGTAAAATGATAGACCCCATAACTGTTGTGAGTACAAGAAAATATGAAGCCGTACTGAAAAGGAGTGGTTATGGGCCCACAGTGGCAGTGAGAGATAATAGGTCTTAGTGATACCAAAGGAATGTAGAAGCACACTAACAACCCAGAATCCTGGACTTTAAGACAACTGAAACTTATATGAGCTATTTGAAGTCACTGACTTTAAAATGGTTTCTATGAAATAAGTGTTTGTGAGGACAGTAGGATCTTATTATTATTATTATTATTACAAGAAAAATTTACATATACTCCACTTGTTCCCGGCCCTCCCGCTCCCCCCCCACCCCATCGCCCTCCCCCTGCTTCCTTAAGATGGGGCAGGATACCCTGCCCTATGGGAAGCCCAAGGCCCTCCCCCCTCCATCTCGGTCTAAGAAGATG
>JAQHUG010000008.1:16242358-16252460 GCA_028555095.1 Dicrostonyx torquatus | reverse complement strand
GGTTTTGCGGTAGTTTGATTCCTAGTTTTCTGAGAAACTACCATATTGATTTTCACAGTGGTTGTACAAGTTCACTTTCTCTAGCAATGGAGGAGTGATCCCTTTACTCTACATCCTCCCCAGAATGAGCTGTCACTTGTGTTTTTGATCTTAGCCTTTATAACAGGCTAGGATGGAGTCTCAGAGTCATTTTGATTTGCACTTTCCTGATAGCTAAGGATGTTGAATATTTCTCTGTTTCTCAGTCATTTGAGTTTCTTCTGTTGAGAATTCTCTGTTTAGATCTGTACCTCATTTTGAAATGGATTATTTGATTTGTTGTCTAGCTTTTTGAGTTCTTTATGTATTTTTGGAAATAAGCCCTCTGTCAGATGTGGGGTTGGGGAAGATCTTTCACATTCTATAGACAGCTTTGTCCTATTGATGGTGTTCTTTACTTTACAGAAGTTTTGCAGTTTCATGAGGTCCCATTTATTAAGAGTTGATCTCAGTGCCTACACTATTGGCGTCCTGTTCAGGAAGCTGTCTCCTATGCCAATATGTTCAAGGCTATTTCCCACTTTCTCTTCTGTCAACTTTAGTATATATAGATTTATGCTAAGGTCTTCAATCCACTTGAACTTTAGTTTTGTGCAGGGTGATAGATACTGATCTGTTTTCTTTCCTTTCCATGCCAACATCCAATTATGCCAGCATTATTTGTTGAAGATGTGTTCTTTTTTCCATTGGATAATTTTGGCTTCCTTGTAGAAAATCATATGTGTGTTGATTTATGTCTGGGTCTTTTATTTGATTCCGTTGATCCACCTGTCTGTTTTTATGACAATACCATGTGGTTTTTTTTTTTTTTTTTTGGTTTTTCGAGACAGGGTTTCTCTGTAGCTTTGGAGCCTGTTCTAGAACTAGCTCTTGTACACCAGGCTGGTCTCGAACTCACAGAGATCCGCCTGCCTCTGCCTCCCAAGTGCTGGGATTAAAGGTGTGCACCACCACCGCCCGGCTACCATGTGGTTTTTATAACTATAGCTTGGTAGTAGAGCTTGAGATAAGGGATGGTGATACCTCTGGAAATCCTTTTATTGTAAAAGGACTGGTTTAACTTCCTGTGTTTTGTGTTCTTCCATATGAAGTTGAATATTATTCACTCAAAATCTGTAAAAAATTGTGTTGAAATTTTTTAATGGGGATTACACTAAATTTGTAAATTGTTTTTGGTATAATGATCATTGTTTTTTTGTAAATGGAAGTTTCTCTGTCCCATCCTATCTCTCAGCCACTTCTAATCTCTCAGAAGCTTAACTACAAATTAATTACAAAATGTTTGGCCTATAGTTCAGGCTTATTACTATCTCTTACATTTAAATTAGCCCATATCTATTAATCTGTGTATTGTCATGTGGCTGTGGCTTTCCTAGTATGCCGGCATGTTGCTTCTTGGGCAACTAGCTTGTTTCTCTCTTTGACTACACCCTCCTTTCTTCCTGTATCTTTGTTTGGCTTTCTTGCCTATCTTTATTCTGCCTGCCTTTATGCCAAATCAACCAAATAAACTTTTATTTTCCACCAATGAGAGAAACACATATGTATAGCATACAAAAGGATAATACCACAGCAATTATTACTATGTTTTTTCTTTTTTTAATTGATTTTATTGAGCTATACATTTTTCTCTGTTCTCCTTCCTTGCTCTTCCCTCTCCTTCTACCCTCTCCAAAGCTCCCAATTTACTCATGAGATCTTGTCTTTTTCTACTTCCCTTGGAGATTAGATCTATGTATGTCTCTCTTAGGGTACTCATTGTTGTCTATGTTCTCTAGAATTGTGAATTGTAGGATGGTTTTCTTTGCTTTATGTTTAAAAGCCACTTATGAGTGAATACATGTGATAATTATCTTTCTGTGTCTGGGTTACCTCACTGAATATGATGTTTTCTAGATCCACCCACATTTCAAGATGACATTTCTTTTTTTACTGTGTAGTACTCTATTCTGTAAATGTACCACATTTTTCATAGCCAATCTTTACTATATTAATCCTATTGATCTATGTGTATGGGCAATCTTTCAATATTCTTATATCTTTTCTAATTTCTTTCAAGACTTGAAGTTCTTGTCATACAGATCTTTCACTTGCTTGGTTATAGTTCATAAAGACATTTTATATTATTTGAGGCTATTGTAAAGGGTTTTGGTTCCCTGATTTCTCTCTCAGTGCATTTATTATTTGTATATATGAGGACTACTGACTTTTTTAAATCTTGTATCCAGCCACTTGACTAAAGGTGTTTATAAGCAGTAGGACTTCCCTGGTAGAATTTTTGAGGTTGTTTATGTCATATCATCTGAGAGTAATGATACTTAAATTTTTTCTTTGTGATTTGAATCACCTTGATTTCCTTTAGTTGTCTTACTGTTCTAGCTAGAACTTCAAGTACTATAATTCACTTTATTAACAGGTCATTCATGATTTTACCTTCAATATATAAGGTTGAAGGAACTAGGTGATACATTTAATGATTATAGAAAACAGAATTTTGATAATACTTTTAATGAATAAATAAAAATTATAAAAGGGTATTAATTGGACACACATAGGACACTAAAGGTAAAAAATAAATAAATGACAAGAGAAAGTCAGGCCTGAGTCCTGGGTGACCTGGGGGTTTATACAGTATGTTCCTGAGCTCTGCCCCTTTAAATAATAGGACTTATAGAGACTGAGGCAGCATGTTTAGGGTCTAGAAGGGTCTTCCGCAGGTCCTCCAGCATATAAGGATATATCCACTAAGAGAAGTTCTGGATCCTTTGAATTTTTAATTGCTTACACTAGGAACCACTTTTGGTGGTTGAAGATGAATGCAAATGATTATGAGGAACTTTAACAGGTGGATTTTTCTCTGAGTTAATAAAATAAATTCTTTTGGGCTTAGAGAAAAATTGCTAAGGTATTAACAGTTAGCTTTGTTTTGCTGTCAGAAAAGTAGGCAAACAAAGCAAAAACTTTGGCTTTGACAATTAAAATTAATATTCCTTCACATGTAAAGAATTCCTAAGATAAATAGACTTACCATCTCTACACAATATTTCAATGTACTATACTTTTTCATCATTCAGTAATTTATTTTCAATATTTAATCTTTAAAAATTCTTTTTAAAATTTTTATTCAAGTTCATTGTTAGTCATTTCATTTTGTGGTTAATTTTTATATGAAAATGGTTTTGTGTAGGCTCTGGTTGGTCTTCCTAAGGTTGCAGAATTTCATGTTACTGAGTTATATGGAGAAAAACGTACACGTAGTAATCATAGCCAGATAGCAATGTCCAATACAACATATCTTAATCAACACTCAGCATTCTGTGTCAGTAGGACTGTGCATCACAGGCCAACCTGTGCTGCATAGACTATATCCTGCTTAAAACAATACAACAAAACCCAGTGAAATCTCATACCCTCAGCAGAAGAAGGACTCAATGGTTAGCACCCTTATTTTATTCCTTCAACTGAGTAGCAAAAGCTTAATGGGAAATAGTTCAGTACAGTGTTTTGGCTTTTGATTTTTTTGGGACTATGGTGTCTCTTGAATAATTAAAAAGAAAAGAGTAAAGGTGGGTATTTTGAGAAATGTACAGCACAGACACAAAAAGCTAATGCTCTATTGTTATAACTGCTTCCTTTTTCTGAAATTTCAATAAACTTCCAATAGAAAAGGAAAAAGTCAAATTATCTTATTATACAGTGGCCTTAATTTAATGCTTATAAGGCACTAAAAACTCCAATAGAAAGGTCTTAGGACTGAGAAACACTTTCTGCAATGTAGCAGGACACAAACTCTGCACACAAAAGTCAATAGCTTTTCTTTCATATCAATAAAACTTTCTGAAAAAGAAACCAGAAGAGAAATGTCATTCACAATAACTTAAAATAAAAAACAAGGTCTGGAAATAAATCTGACCAATAAAGGTGAAAAAACTCCACATTTAAAACTTTTAAGACACAGAAGAAAGAAATTAAAGAAGATACCAGGAGATGGAAGACCTCCCATGCTCATGGACAGTTTTAGTATATTTAAAATAACTATAGTATTGAAAACAATATACAGAGCCAACACAACCCCATAAACATCCAAATGGAATTCTTTATAGAACTAGAAAAAAGGTCATAAAATTTATGTGAAAGAACAAAGACCAATTAATCCGAGATAATCCTAATTCATGCCATGACAGTTTCTGATCTCAAATTACACTATGGAATCATGAAATCACAAATTTCATGATACTGACACAGAAACAAATGTATGGACCATTGAAACTAATGTGACACTTTTCATCAAACTGTGGAAATTTCCTCTTTTCTCCTCCTCTCTTTCCATTCCTCCCTCCCTCTAACATTCAAGTAATACCAGTTCATATAAACCTAATACTGCCACTTTTCCGAAAGGAACATACACACTCAGTAAGAAGGAGAAAAGCCATTTCAAAATGTTATGCTTTCTTAAAGATCCCAGTAGATGTGTCGGAAAATCAAATTTTGCTATTAGATCTATACGCAGGGAAGGCTCCTTAGCAGTCAGGAATCGCCTCACTAGTTTGTGTGTTGCTGTGACACCAAGTATGTAATGACTCTAAGTCTCAATCCATTGGCCATAATGTGGAAAATACAGAAATAAATGGAGAGTGATTTCTCAAGCCATTTTGTCATGGCAGTTTCTTTGGTATGATTTAGGAAACTACAGTGGGTAGAAAAAGTTTCCCTTTTAAATGTCAAATACAAGATTCATTTCTATACTGCTTTAATCCAAATGTCAGAATTCTGAGTGGAGCCATCAATCTCTCCAGAAATTTCGGAGCTTTATGCATCAAAACTGCTGTACTTTAAGAGAGAAATTCTGATTTCAAGGAATACCTAATATCCAATTTACATAATGCTATAAGAAGCATCCATGACGGAGAAGAAATGGCCACTATCTTGTGTGGCTTCTGGAGAGCAGTCCAAAGTCATGGCATGGCCAACCTGAACTAAGAACATCTCCTTCTAGAATGAAAATAGAATCTGCTTCTAAAGTTTCTTTCTTGTTTTTTATCTCTCTCTCTCTTTTTAAAAAATAGAATCCCATTCTGCATGTCTCTCTCTGAAAATCCATTTGCATTTGTCAAGTTAAAGTGATTATCATTTGTCTTCACAGTTTACCATTTCCTGGAGTTCAATGTAGAATCCAAAGGACTTGGAGGATTTCATTCCTTGCAGCCACAGTGAAGCAAAGAGCTCCACCTTCTTCTACTATGGACCAGAAAACATACACCTTGTCCCGCGCGACGGATGTGGCACACAAGGATCCTTCTGCAGTATGCTTTAATGCTTCTTGAGAGGGAGAGCATAAGCTTCCAGAGCGGAGACCCAGATTCAGGGAAACCCTTCCCTTAAATAGAGGCTTCTCCTCGCCTAGGACGTGTCAGCCCCTAATTGGTTGCTACCCATCGCACGAGATGACGCCGCGGGAGAGGCAGAGCACAAGGAATGGAAAATCCCTTCGCGTCTGCACAGCAAGCTTGTTTACCACTTGGGAACACAGGATGTCAGCGCCATCTTGTAATGGTGAATAGTGAGTGTGGTTCCTCACAACACCTGACAGGGCAGAATGAATGGGTGCAAAGAAAGACAACAGACAAAGTGAAAAAACAAAAAAATCTGAACGATAGGCAATACTAGCCAAACAAATTATCTGTCAAACATTCTCTACAAATTTAGTTTGCCTTTGGAAATGAGTTAGAGTAAAACAGTCCTTCCCCTGGGAAAAAGGAGACTCATAAGGTCATCCCTAACCTTCAGATTAGTTCATTCACCCTTCAGAAGAACTCAATTTAGATTCACTTTGCTTAGCTGAATGTAGTTAGCAACTGTAGGGATTTGGATATTTTCTCTTAGTGAGGGAGCCTTAACTTTTTTTTTTCTAATTGGATTATTTGCTTATTCACCATGTCTGTACTAAGAACAATTCCTTTGATGTATGTATATAAATTTCCACTGCATATCCCATGTTTTGAAAATGTAAATGGATTCTATATATAGTGAAGAAGAGTCTGAGCATGGACATATGAATTAGTGGTTTAACATGAATTATTAGATTTAGGGGGAAAGATACACTACACTTCAGGTGCACTGTATGAAGAAATTATTTAGAGAATTAGAATTATGTCTGTATCTCTTGACTCACAGTAGATATTAAGGAAACTGTTCAAACTGAAGAGAATTTTAAAAAAAATAGATCTGTTCTCTTGAAACCTCACATTACTCAGTAAAGTGAAGCTTCCTTTTGGTAAGAAGGTAAGGTAGACATAATCATAGGGCTAATAAACCAGCAAACCTTCTGTTGCTGTCCTCATTCTCCTTGTAGCCTTCAGCATGAATCTTAGTTACTTGGGTGCTATCAAATTGGTCTAGGATGAAGAGCTAAGAGTTACTTTGTTACATAGCTGCTAGAAGAATGTTCAATACCAAAATGGCACTGGAGAGATGATGACAGAGGACTTGTCAAGCTACCTGAGCCCATTCAGACTTTACGATCACCCTAGTCTGGGATTAGAGGTATTTTTTGACACACTACTGACTCCACCCACTATTGGCCTTGAAGCTTTTATGAAATAAAGGCCCCTTCTTCCCTGCCCATTAAGGCATCTCAGTCACATACAATAGTTGTTGAGCATATGTTTGGAAAAGTTAGTAGTGAAGTCATAGATCTCGGAACACATTCTCCAAATGTACTAAATAAAATTCATTGTCTTGTTCTGAAGTTTGGGGGAGGCCATATATACTGGTTTTCTTCTACTTTTTAGTATAGGCTATGCTAGGTAATAGAATCGGTAAGAACAAAACTATGTTAAAGTAACTCTAAAGAGGATGCAGCTTTGATGTACTGCCCTCCTGTCAGAAATGCGCACAATCCTCTGGAATAATAAGGGTGGGAGCCCACTGAGATTCTCATTACTAAAAGTGATTAGCATCAGATAATATAACTTGATAATGGGGTCCCTGGATTTGCAGAAGGTACCTCAGGAATTTTGGATAAAGACCTGACTTTATCCACCACAGCAAGTAATCCAGAGGAGACGGCAGCAAGACAGACATGCAAAGCCAGGAATCACTCACAGATTATTGATGCATTTTGGGCCATCTTTAGGTCTGGTACAAATTTACTAAAATAGCTGAAACTGCTTAGTGTTAGATAATTTTGCTGACACTTGAAGGAATTGAATTGAAAACAGCATTATTGAAGTGAAGTAATGATTAAAGTTAAGGCGTAATTGTATTATAAGTTGTCTTTAGAAGTATCTGTGTTTAATGGCCATTTGCATGTTTTGGTTTGAATATTGTGTTGCAGTTTAAGTGGGGCCTTTGTCTGTAATCTCACTACTCTTAAACACAGTAATCCCCCTTTCGTGGACTCACTGTATCCAATGATTCCAACAAACTTCAATTTAAAGTTTTTGAAAAAATTATGTCTATGTTAAAACTGTATTGACTTTTAAGGACTATCCACAAAGCAACATCGTGTAACAGTTGATTATTAGCAACTACATTATGTTAGGTATTATAGGTATCTAGAGATGGCTTAAACTAGTAGTATTTTGTGGGTAATATAAAATATGCAACTTTTATATATGGGACATGGGTATCTATAGATTTTATCATTTAACTAGGTTCTGGAAACAATCTTTGTACACCAATGATATACTTTTATCAGAGACTAGCTCCGATGAAAATATCACTTACCAGAGTAGAGGTATGGGGATTAGAAAAATAAGTAAAGAAAACAAAGATGTGAGCAAAATTAACGAACAGAAGCATAGGACAGTGCTGGGAGGGAGTTCCAGTGAATACTAAAAATTGCTTGTGTTTAATTTTCCATATACTTTTATAGCCCAATACAACAAAGGGAAGAGGACAAAAGTCTGCTTTAATATGACTATGTTAAAAAATAGAATAGTTACTTACTTTAATACTTGAGACATCAAATCATTAATTCTTGAGAAAAGCATTCTGTTGTTTTGGTAGTGAACCTACCTACCCTAGACCAAGTATCATGAAGGCAGCCAATCCCTAGATCAAACTTCCTAATTCAAAAGAAGGAACAAAAGTGTGCTTGAATTTTCTGACCTTCGGTCAGGGTGGAGAGGAGCGACCTGCATGGACCATCTTAATTTCCAGAACACCAAGCAACAACAGCTTAGGTAGGGCGTGTAAGCACACTTGTTAGCAACTTTGAAAAAGCTAAAACTCTCTGACCTTCACACAAGGTAGAAATAGGTTAACATTTTTGGACTTCAACATCCTTTTCAAGTATATGCCTGTATAAAAATTTACCCTTTACTCTTTTTTATCACTTTTCATGTTGTGCTATGACCTTTAAATATCTTCTGTACCATATTGTGTTTGTAATGATGGCACTTTGCATATTCACTACAGGAAAAATACACTTTTTTCATTTATTCAAAACTTAGAGGCTAGTCTAGTTAGCAGGTTATAGGGAAGCCTGCTGACCATTATTTTTATAGTCCTTAAAATTTTCTGAGTTGGGGAAGGCAGAATCGCTATGTTTAGTATTTTCTTATCTCTATTAATGAAGATTATAAGACCATACTGTTCACATTGTTCACAGAATCTACAAATGAAACTCTTCCACATTCAGTATCAAATTACAGTGTCATAGAATGCAAAAGCTTGTGGAGATGTAAGCTGTACCTTGTTTTGTGACTCTAGCAAAGGCATCTGGACAGTAAGGAATGAAGAACAGTTTATAGCTTCAATTATGAACATTGTTCTCATGAGACTGACTAGTCCCTTAGGGCATCAAAGAGGGGATATTTTATCTTCTTGTGATTCTATAAAGTTCTGGGCACAGTTCTGAACACTGATAAGTGGCAAATAAATATTTGTTGAGTGGGATTTAATGTCCTTAATGATAAGCAAATCAAAGGCTATATGAGTTTGGAAGTGTAATCCCCATCCCAATCTTCATTATATACAGACTAATTATCATGGTTTTCAATGCTTTGTACTTTCTATGTTGAGTTTGCTTCATTGCTCATTAGCACCTCTAGCACACCAGAAGGTAGACAGGAGCTAATAGAACAATGAAAATGGATCATATGCAAATGAGTCACGCTGATTTGTTGGGCAGGTAGATTGAAATTCTTGATTAACGACAGGCTTTGGGATTTCTCTAGGATTTTCACTCTTTTGCACACCCTACCAAACCGGTAGCATAGAAAGTCAAGAATATGTATTAGATCTGCTAATCACTGGGGTAAAGAGTCAATAGTCACTAGATTTTCATGTTCCCTGAGCTGTGATAGGTGCTGCACACAAGAAAAAAGAAAAGCGATTCAAAAGGACGGGGCAATATTGAACAGTGTGCTGCAAAATTTGTCATCTGATCGGAGAGTAGCCAAAGGAAGCAAGAGAGGACTCTGGTGTGTATTCTGCGCGACACTGCAACAGAAATCCAGCACCAACATTTCACAGAGCTGCAAATGTGGTAATTCTGCAAGCAGAGGGATAACCCAAAGTATTGTCACTCTAAACATAGAGGAAATTCTAGAAAATTACTTTACTTTAGGAAAAAAAAAAGAGAAATCAGGGGTTACTAAATGGCTTGTTTTGTATGCTGTCCTGAAGGTGGGAATAGGTGAGAAACAGGTTGATATGAAAGACACTGATACCGCAGGTCCTCTAGGAGTTCAAATGACAGATGAAGCCGATAGATTAGAAGAACAGAAGAACATCAGTTCTTTGGCCAGAGGATCTAAGTTTGGCTTCTTGATGTTCAGGAAAAATCTGGGTCAGAAGCGTGTACCTGTCATTCCAGACCTGTGCAGGCAGAAGTAGGCAGACCTCTGGAACTCAGTGGCCAGTCATAGTTAAAAAGTCCATGAACTCAGGGTTCAGTGAGAGAAATTAGCTCAAAAATGAACATGGAGAGCTATAGGTAGAGAGCTGCTCTTTCATTCCTGGTCACCCAGACCCAAAATAATTACACAGAAACTATATTAATTATAGCACTGCATAGCCAATGACTCTAGGATATTTCTAGATAGCTCTTATATAT
>JAQHUG010000008.1:16225256-16237830 GCA_028555095.1 Dicrostonyx torquatus | reverse complement strand
TAGCTAAGTTAACTAGCTGGAGTTATAATCTGCATTTTTAAAACAAGGTTAGGAATTTTACTAAGTGGCACACACGTTTTAAATTTAGGAACTTACTGATTACAGACAGTAATCAGGTAGCTATTTCTCTGGGTCCCAAAACCTTGCAAGTATCCTGACAAACACTATAACAACAATAATGATAACAATGGAAGGCAGGAAAATGTCAATCTCTGTTAACGAACACAAATAGCATATGTGTATATTTTAATTTTTTATATTTTATGTATATATATTTTTTTAACCTAAGTTGTTAGTCTGATTCCAGGGCTTCCTACAACTTTAACATCTTATGATTCCATAAATGCTGTTGCAAGCAGCCACGCGTGGTAGCTTGTGCTTGTGTTCTCAGTTACACAGGGAGCTGAAACAAGAATGCACTGGAGAGCTCAGTGTGGGCCTGGCAAACATCTTGAGAACCCATCTCAAAAGGAAAGCAAACAAGCAAAACAACAACAACAAACTCATTGGAGTTTTCAAAGATCACTGCAATAAACAATGACAGCAGCAAAATGATTGAAAATGCATTCAGATGTACTGGCTCCTGTTGATCATTTTGCTCTCTCCTGAGTGAATTCCTTATCATTAAGAGATTCTAATATTTCAAGGTTCAGCGATTATTCTAAGGGCACAACTATTTTCTTCCTTAACCTTGTCATGTGGCTATGTTTCTCCATTAGTCAGGCATCTTCTTTGATTTCTGCTTAAATGGGAGTAAAACATGTGCATTTAAAAGTTAAGGTTGCAATGCTGTGAATTCTCATTATCTATGAAAATGAAGGTATTCAGTTCCTGACCAAATAAATAAATGAATGAATAAAGTCAGTTTTCTTTTAAGGCACTAAAGCAGAATCTACCCTTAAGACCAGTTTGTTTTAATCTGAATAACTATCACATTCAGCCACTGTCACCTCTAGTTTTACTTTGTTTAACATTTGAATGATTAGGTTTTGCTTTTTTCTGCTTGGTTTTCAGCTATGATTGACACAAAAATGATTAGGCCCTCAAAAAAAATAGAGTGACAAAACTCTCTGAATTGTAGTAGATTTTATTCTATGAGCAAAACCTTAAAAAATTTTACATCCTTGTGTAAATAGCATAAATAGATGATTCAGAGAATAGATTAACTTCTATATCTGTTTGGTTTTAGGCATAACTGAAATAGTGTAAGTTATACTTATAGTATTCTTTAGAGAGTAAATAAATACGGCCACTATCTCCTCTGTTTTAGTAAGAAGTCATTCACATACAGATAATATGACTACCCTTCAGAAAACTAAACTTGCCCTATTTAAGTTGAGGTAAGAACATAAGTAGCAAATAAATAAATAAAGATTAAAACATTTAAAAAAGTAAAAATAATCATAGCTAAATCGAGGATGGAAGAAAAATCTCACAAAATTAGATTGTCTTGAAATGGTTTGAATGGAATTTGTTGTAATAAAATTTAACAAGAAATTTTATTTGCAAAATAAAGATCCCTGTTGAGTCTATGAGAATAACCAAAAATTAAAAAAAAAAAAAGCACAGAAAAGTCACAGTGGACAGAAAATCAAAGCAAGAAGGGGGATGTGGCAGATGAGCAGGCCCAAGTGCTAACTGTTGTTTTCCTCTGCTACCGGCAGGCTAATCAGCTGTAATTAAGAAGCAAAGTAGCAGTCTAATAAACAGCACTTGTCACCAGTTGTCATCTTAGTGATCAATTCACACCTCCATCACAATGACAGGGACCCTTCAAACACTCTAATAACCTGACTCCTAGGACCAAAGGAGGATTAGGAGCTGGATAATGGATTGGCGGGACTCTAATGAAGTAGAGGGTAAGGAGATGAACCCTCAGCTGTGAGGCAGGAGGCAAGGGAGGAGGCTTGCAAGAGTAAACTTTAATTAAGGTTGCTGTGCGCTTTGCTTCCTTGGTTTTGAGTGGAGTTAATTTGAGAGATGGAGGCTTTCAACAGTGTCCCCCAACACACTTGGTTGTTGTTGTTTTAGCTGGCATCCGTAGGAAAATCCTTCTAATTAATCTTTACCCCATACTGCCTTTTGTCTTGGCTCTATTTCTTTTAAAAGTGCATCTCTCTGCTCAGTTCTCTCACTTACCTTTTAGGTAATGTGTTTTCTCATAAATTCTCCGAAAACTAAGACTGAAAAGCAAGCTCTCTTCTCCATCTCTCAACATAGTCTTGCACATGAATGCTAAATGATGGTATCAGCTGTGTTATGGACACAACAGGATGTGTTGACTGTAACCACCGCAAAGCCTTAAGTCAGTAAGATAAAACACAAATCATTTTTTTTTTGAAACAGGTTATAGACTTAGCCAGGACAAATGGTGATTGCTGGTTACAGTTAATACTTCGATGATCCAAATGACTGTGGGTCACACTCCCAACACTGATAAATAAAAAGGGCTTTCTAGAACAATAATTCAGTGTCCACTTGCCCAGGTCCTCATGAAGCTGTGTGGGTGGCTTCTATTCCATTTGGCTAACATGGTAAGTTTCTGTATAGTGACTGACACTAACTACTGGGAATAAGATAGGTCAGTCAACCTCCCCCATGTTCATGCTGCATCATGCTGGTGTTTCTTTGAACCAGGCAAGCCATATATCATTTTATAAATAAATGTCACTGTCTCCTTTGATTGCATACTCCAGTAGTCTGTAATTCTCAGCTTTCATTAGTCTGAGGGCAGGTCTTATTCATCTGTATGTAGGTATAGCTTTATATATCATCATTGTAGCAGAATGTATTGTTTAGAAGGATCTAGACCACTGTTGCTGCAAATGCCAGCTCATTAACTCACCCGATTTCAGCTGTTGCTCTAAATAGAAGCACACTTCACTGCAAGCTTACTTAGAAACATTTGCCATGTGGGCACTTGTAGCCAGAGGAGGCCTGAGACATCATAGCTCAGCGAAGACTCTGGAACACCGAGAACGGTGATCTCGCCATGTTTGACAGCAAAGAGATGAACGTCCATGTTTGCTTTTGAGAGTCCATCTTAGTCATCCAAACAGCAGTGAGAGCATCCTGCCTTACAAATAAGAGTGATTACCCAGCTTTGTGACTCAGCTTCTCGCTGAAGCGACTAGATGACAGTAAAGTTCCCTTGTACAAAACTGAAGGCAAAGGATGTGTGTGAGATGCCAGAGTTCAGGTCTTTGAAAGCTGCAACTAAATGTTAAAAAAATTAAAGGAATTAAAAACATTCCAATCTGTACTTCAGAATCCTGGAGTCCATCATTCTCAAAAACTGCAGTTCATCCAGTGGGTTTCCATTATCTAGCCCATTAGGACTAATGAGACCTCATCCCTTCTAAAATCAAATCCAAGTGCCGGTGTGTAGTGTGTGATGAAATTACTCTTTCAGCTCAGATGTCTTTAAACTTTTGTCTTAGTAAGTAGATCCCTATTTCCCACCACCCCGTAGTCCCTTTGGCCGTTTTCCACAGCACCCCAGCTTAAGGAGCATTGCTCGCAGATGCCATTAAAAGAATCAGCCCAACATTTCACCTGCTTTTATTTATTTATTTTTCTTTTGTACTCAACAGATTGTTGTGCTCATAATGGACAACTTGCGGAGCACGAGCCCTGCCTCCTCTTAGAGTGAAATATTAGAAGACCAAAAGGCTAATCTATGCATCCGCTGGCCAGGGGTGGGGGCTATTTCAGTCCCATTTCACACGCAGTAATCAATTCAGTGACGGAAGAAAAGAGAATAGAGAGAAGCCTGCCTTTTCCTTGTCCAGCTGCAGCAGGCAGGAGCAGGAACATATGCCTGCTGAAAGAGGAGGAGGGGGCAGAGGCTTCTGGAGAGCAAGCACACAAAGAAAGCCAATCTTCTCCACAAAGCGTGGAATGACTTAAACACTCTATTGTATTAAATATGAATGAGTCCTCATTGTGGAGCTCAGTGTGTGGGGATCCACGGAGTGCTCCCATTAGCCACACGATTAACCAGATTACACGGGAAGCCGCTAAGGTAAATAAAGCCAGCCTTCTGTCACTTCCTCCCCCAGGCCTGACCAACAAGGGGCCCGAAAGCTGGCCCCTTTGTAGTCAACTGGGTGGAAAGAAGAAATAACCATGAATGTCATGCTTGGTAATTAAAAAAGAGAGAGAGACAGATAGACAGACAGAGGATGAGAGAGAAAGAAAGTTGTCCCCAGGGACCATCTAAGAGAAACAGTGTGAAAACATCCTTCTGATCAAGTAACATGTCAGCATTGTTTCCATTGACCACATAGGACTAATCTAACCCTCCCCTAACACGGCCCTGTATTCCCTTTTGTGGTGCAGGAGACAAAAAGCCCACAACTCATGAATTAAAGCTGCCCTGAGCTTGCTCATTATGGGTGAGAATGGGTGGTTCTGTGCCTACAAATCTGTCTGCCTGTTAGGCCAGCTTCTGTCTGTCCATCTCCATGTGGGTCCCACTTTCTCCCATCTCTCCAGCCCTGCTCATTCTGGTGAACTGATAAACACCCATAGTTAATTGGTTTATGGACATTGTACCAGAGTTACAAGGTTCTTTGCAGCTTGAGTTTTGACAAACACAGCAAAAATGGAACCACTTTAAGAGGCGCTGTGAGCCTCATTTTCTGGAAACATAGATAATCCGGTGTGTAAAACACCCTTGCGTAAATGTCTTAGTTTACTGACGTAATAGTAAAGTGGAATAGGGTTCATCACTCGTGGATTCAGAACACTGTCTTTCGAGACATCATTCATTGCATAATGACAAAACCACCAGCAAGAGTGTTTCAGTCTCAAAAACACTATGCATAGCAACTGAAAGATGACACATTTTGGTAAATTACAGTATCATGAACAAAAAATAGAAGCTATTCTGACAACCAGAAACTTAAAATTAAAGTATATTTTAAACAAGCAAGAATGCTACGTATTAATTATTAAGAAGCCTAAAGCCATTTACAACATCTCTTGAAATTTAAAATTTAACCATAACAGTATAAGTGGTTTTACACAGATACTTGGTTTATAACAACTGAAGATATCAATTTTCTCACATTTATTTATTAGCATTCATTTTCCCTGTTAAACTGTTCCAAATATCTATCAAAAGGTATGCCCATGTAAGATCAAAACCAAACCAAACAAATTCCAAACCAAAACAAAACCAAACCAATCAAATTCCAAAACCAAGCCAAATTCCCTTTGAGAGTTGAGACATGATTCTACAGGTTTTGGTGAAATGGGTGTGGAGTCCTATCTTTGTTGATCTTCCTGGGAAGACACAGTGCTTCTTTATTCCCATCATGCCATTTTGCCTAATGGTAAAGCTGTGGTGAGTAGAGAGATCCCAAACGATGGGGCAAAATCCCATCTGCGGAAAGAATCACAACTGTTCCGCAGCTCAGGAAAATGCTCAACTGAAAGCGTACATGCAAACACATGAAGTCATAGAAGTGTTGCTGTTCACCCAACACTGCATCAGTCCAAGTTCCGCATCTGTCACAGTTCCCAGGCCACCCATTCTCCTCCCTACACACACACAATACTGTCTGCGAAAAGGTTCAAGAAATAATCTGTTTGGAGGGTGCCCCGTATAGGGAAAGGTGGGACTTTGTGATTATTTAACATTTCTTTTTCAGAAAAACTGTTATGTTTTGAGAAAACTTTTAAATGATGCAGTTCCACATTTCCCGCTTGTTAAAGTAAAACCGAGCACAACTTAAAATGTCTTTGGCTTAAGGCAAGCCAATGGGTCAGCTCTGTCATCTGTGGACAGGTCCTGCCTGCCTGTGGAGGATGCTGTGGCTGTAGAGAGAAGGATGCTGATCTCTGCTTCTCTGTCCAGTTCTCACCAACCATGCTGTTGGGATAGCCCTCCACCCTGACAAAGGAGGTCTCTTCTTCTCTGGCAAGCCCCTTGTGAACCCCTCTTTTTCTTTTCTCCAGACATTGTCCCTGATATTTTCTCTCTTTTCTGTCTTAGCTTGTGTTATTTCTTTCTAATCTCTCAAAAATTTAGACTTTGTCAGTTGTTTTTGCATGGTATTTGAGTTTCTCTGTTTAGAAATTAACTAACTGCAGTTATGATTTTAGCAATGTGTGTGTTTGTGTGTTTGCTAATTTTCTCAAAATTGAAAACTACCCAGTTGACTTTTTCTTTCTTTCTTTCTTTCTTTCTTTCTTTCTTTCTTTCTTTCTTTCTTCCTTTCTTCCTTATTTCCTTCCTTCCTTCCTTTCTTCCTTTCTTTGTTTGTTTGTTTCTTTCTTTCTTTTCAGTTCTGGCTGGAGGTGAGGACACAAACTTGAATATTTATATAACGAAATATTTCCAAATCAGAATAAAATATTTTCTTTTCAGGACAAAACAACAGCAACAAAATTAATGTCAAATGATTCCATTTGCTATCAATGCCTTTCTAAAAGTTTTAGTACCTAACACTTCCACTCTTTGAGGCCCATTCTTCCTGGAAAGCAACTGCAGTGGGAAATGGTTCCAGACATGATCTCTCTATCACTGAGTGAGCAAGAGGTGAAACTTTTTCTTCATGGCTCATGCAGAGTTGTTTAAAATAAGGTTTGAATAATGAATGAGCTATTTTCAATCTCAAATTTCATATGATTGTGTGAATATGCAGAAATAAAAAATTGAAATGATAAACTATGACATTTCCATATGTTGTTCATATTTAATATACTTTTTGATTTCCAGTTATATTACCAATGGCATAAAATTCAAGTGTTATTAAAGCATTTTTCAATCTTTATGGGAAGTTTCATTCTCTAGGATTCTGATACTTTATTTATTTATAACTTGGGTTCAAGTAGTTTTTTTATCTAGGGAATCTTGTGTAATTTTTTTCCCCAGGTAAAGAGTGGTAAACAAATTTTCATCAAGGAAGTTAGGCTAAAGATCTAAAGTTGAATATAAAAGTTGAGAGTCTTGGATTATTTTGCCTCATCTTTACAAGGATAACCTACTCAGGCTAATGGAGTGGAATGTCTTTTCTAGAATGAGAACATGGTGACTGTGTCCTTTCTATGTTGGCTTCGTCATATGGAAAATGCAGCCAACCTACTTTAGCCATAATTTCTGGAGATGGTGATAATGGTCATATGCCACTGAGGAAGGTGAACATTTCCATGGGATATCCAGAATGTTAGACATTAGAGCAATAGTTCAGTGTTTAAGAATACTGCTTGGTGATATTTAAGATAATAGAACCTTCATCCAACAGCAGATTGGAAACATCCAACAGCATGGAAATAGAGGCAATGGCCCACATCTGAGCACTGGGCTGAGCTCCCAAGGTCCAGTTCAAGAGTGGAAGGAGTGAGAGTATGAGCAAGGAAGTCAAGACCATGAGGGGTTCATCCACTGAGACAGTTTGCCTGAGCTAATGGTAGCTCACCAACTCCAACTGGACTGGGAGTGAACGAGCATGGGAACAAGTCCCTCTGAAGGGGATTGACAGTTGGGGCAGACTGAGGGGCCACTGATAGTGACACTGGGATTTGTCTCTACTGCATTACTGGCTTCTTGGGATCCTATTATCTTTGGATGTATACCTTGTTCAACCTAGATATAGTAGGGAGGCCTTGGACTTTCCACAGGGCAGGGTGCATTGCCCTCTCTCAGGATTGGAGGGGTTAGGATGGGAGGGTGTGTGGAGGGAGTGGGAGGGGAGTGGGAGGAGATGAGGGAGTGAGAATTTTGATTGGTTATTTTTTTAAGTAATAAAATAAAAATACAGCTTGGGTGACCAAGAACCAGAGGCTAGAAAGCCAAGAGACCCAAGGTAAAACCAAAAACTACTGGTCTTAAGAACAAACAGGCAAGCAAAAGCAATAAAATGACTCCTAATGATATTCTGGTAATACTCATAGATCAGTGTCTTATTCAGTCCTCATCAGAGAAGTGTCCTTCTGCAGCCAACAGGAACAGATGCGGAGACCCACACCACAGCATTACACAGAGAGGAAAAAGTCGTTGGAATACACAGCTCTCAATGTGATGTCTCCATCAAATCCCTCCCCTCAGAGCTCAGGGAACGCTATGGAAAAGGAGGCAGGAGTTGGACAGACAGAGGGGCCAGAAGACATGAGGAGAACAAGGCTTTCTGAGATATCTGAGCAAAGCTCGTATGAACTCCCAGAGACTGAAGCAGCAAGCACAGGGTTAACACGGGTCTGCACCAGGCGCTCTGCATGTGTATTACAGCTTCCATTTAGTAGTTTTGTGGGACTCCTGAGTGTAGGAACGAGGAGGTCTCCGATGCTTGGGCCTGCTCTTGTGGCTTTTTCTTCTGCCAGGTTGTCAGGTCTAGCTTCAGTGTCGTTTTATCTTACCGTATTTTACTTTATCATGCTTTATTGTTATTTTGTAGAAGCCTGTTCTTTTCTACTGACAGACTGAAAGAAAGAGGATCTAGGAGGGAAAGAGTGGAAGAACTGGGAGGAGCAAGGGGAGGGAAAAAATTAAACAGGAGGTATTCTATGAGGAAATAATTTATTTTCAAAAAATAAATTAATTTTTAAAAAGTAGTTGGTGCGCAGTCCTTAGGACTTAAGCTCAGATTTCAACACTCAAATAACGAACCTGGTGTGATCTCAAGGATACCTACAACATCAGTCTTGTGTGTGGGACCGAGACAGTAGGATTGCTGGGACTTGCTGGCTGCCAGCCTGTTAGAAAGCTGTGAGCTGTGGTTCATGGAGACACCCTTCTTCATAGAACTAAGGAGGGTGAGAAAGCAAGATCTATCTCTAAGGCCATCTTCTGGTTTCCACAAGTGTGTACTCATGTAGGTGCACACACCATCACACATATATACACCACATACCTTTCTGCCTTCTTCCCCACCCCCACAAAAATGTGCGCATGCACACACACGGATAAGAAGGTTAATATAAATATTTCTTTCTTTATGGTCATATTCAAATTCAGTGCATATTTAAAGAAAAACCTCCGGTAAAGTCAACAAACAGCAAAAGCATTTAATAGAAATATTTAAAAGTTTATACCTACTTCTAGTGATTATGTTTTACCTTAATGATGTAAGTGGTTTAACTTTGTGTAAGCCAGTCTTAGATTTGTGTTGTGATCATATTTGATACTTAAATCAAGAAATAAAATCTTTATGTTAAAGAAAAAAACACTCCTGTATAGTATTTATTATCTCTGTTGTTTGAAAGACCTGGATACCAGCCAACATGTAGGTTTTAGAAGTAACTGCTATAATCTAGGGACACTTAATCTATATAAAAATACCACACACACACACACACACACACACACACACACACACACATTTACTATGTGCATGAGTACCTGAAGAGGTTCCAGAAGAGGAAGTCAGACCACCTGAAACTGGCTTTAAAAAATAGGAACCACCATGTGAGTGTGGGCGAACCAAACCCAGGTCCTCAGCAAGAACAGCAAGAACTTTTAACCCCTAACTCTCTAGCACCAGATGAGCATTTTTTTTTAATGACAAGGCTTTAACACTGGACCTAGCTTTTATTCCATTATATATCTACAATCATTATTTATCTTTAGGCTTATTATATTTCAAATTGTTGACACACACTTGCACCTAACAAAACAAAGTTGAAAAAAATTAAAATTATTTTAATTCCATACTAATGCATTCTTTCATTTTTTTTTGTTTTACAAACAAAAACAACTACAAACAAAAAGGCAAAGCTTCAGAAACTCCACGATAAGCTGAAAGTACCATTTCCTGTATTCTGATTATGGAAGAGAGGCAGTATGTCCTCCAGCTTCTGCTCATAGAGGGTCGCTTAGAATATAAGATGCAGTGACGTAGACATTCAGTGCTTGGAGCTTTATTTAATATCCTAATGCAAGTATGATACTGTTGCCTCCTGCCCTATAGTTTACACCAAGATGATTTCCAATGGGCTGTTTTGGTATTCTAACCATTGTGTGGCAAATACTTTGTCAAAACCTCCTTTTTTCTTTAAGACTTTTCACAGACTCATCCAAGGAACCAGCTGTAACACTTTGAGCAGGATGCTGTTCCTCCCCAGGTATAGCAAGAAGACGTCTCATCTCACACAGTCCATGGAAGGATTGACTTCTTGTTGCATATTAGAATTTCCTATCAACAAACATTTAGTAGCTTTTCTTGCATTCTCTTCAACTTTTTAAAAATTCTATAAAAATTTTCTGTAAGAAAAAACTAACACCTTCCTTGATCTTATCTATCCCAGCATATAATGTCCTGAAAAGCATTTTGTTTATTCAGAGTCCTTCAGAACATATTCCTTAGTGTCCACTTCCCCCAAAATTTACCTCTAAATCTAACTGTATTTGATGAATGATCTTTTAGTGAGGTATTTTGTGAAGATAATGTGATGTAAACTATCAATGGTTCTATATTAATTTAACTACATTGTGGTTTTCAAATAGATTATTAGAATACATTAAAATAGATTAAATATTATAATTGATTAAAGTAAATTATTAGAATAGTAAAATGGGATTCAGGGTGAAGTACAATGATATGAAATTTTTTTATTGATTTTTATTGAGCTCTACATTTTTCTCTACTCCCCTCTTTTCCTCTCCCCTCCCCTTCAACCCTCTTCCTAGGTCCCCATGCTTGCAATTTACTCAGGAGATTTTGTCTTTTTCTACTTCCCATGTAGATTAGATCCATGTATGTCCCTCCTAGGGTCCTCATTGTTGTCTAGGTTCTCTGAGATTGTGATTTGTAGGCTTGTTTTCTTTGCTTTATGTTTAAAAGTCGCTTATCAGTGAGTACATGTAATAATTGTCTTTCTGCGTCTGGGTTACCTCTCTCAAAATGATGTTTTCTAGCTCCATCCATTTGCCTGCAAATTTCCAGATGTCATTTTTTTTCTTCTGTGTAGTACTTCATTGTGTAAGTGTACCACATTTTCCTTATCCATTTTTTGGTTGAGGGACATTTACGTTGATTCCATGTTTTGGCTATCACAAACAATGCTGCTATGAACATAGCTGGGCACATGTTCTTGTGGTATGATTGAGCATCCTTTGGGTATATCCCCAAGAGTGGTACTGGTGGGTCTTGAGGAAGGTTGTTTCCTAATTTTCTGAGAAATCACCATATTGATATCCAAAGAGGCTGTACCAGTTTACACTCCCACAAACAATGCAGGAGTGTTCCCTTTACATCCTCTCCAGCATAAGATGTCATCAGTGCTTCTGATCTAGGTCATTCTTACAGGTGTAAGATGGAATTTCAGAGTTGTTTCAATTTGCATTTCTCTGATGGCTAAGGATTTTGAACATTTCCTTAAGTGTCTGTCAGCCATCTTAGATTCCTCTGTTGAAAGTTTTCTGTTTATGTCTATACTCCATTTTTCTTATTGGATTATTTGTTCTTTTGAACACTAATTTCTTTAGTTTTTTGTATATTTTGGAGATCAGGAGTAGTGCCTATATGATGAGCAGGAAAGAGAGAACCCAGAGGAGCTGAGTGATTCCATGGGATAAGTAGGATCAAACCTATTTTTCAGTACTGGGAAGGAAGTCCTGGAGAAACCAACATCATTACTTTTTTGTAAAAAAATAAACACAGTCAATTTCATAAGTATATTAAATTGCTTTCATTCTTAGGAAAGTGTGAAATTTTATGTATTATGAGAAATCCATGTGTGTCAACAATTAATTAAGATATGAGAGGGGAACATACACTCACAAATACAGGATATGGTAAATCCAGTTGCACGGTCCTTGGAAAGCTGGAGACAGATCACTTTGATGCCACCTGGCCTGGTCTTTACCACCCAAGAGAGAGCAACCACACTCTCTCCTTCCTTATAAGAAGTCAAGTAGGCAGACAAGAAACACTGCCTCTGTTGGGTCAATATCGCCCAAGATCATGGGCTGAGGTAATACCCACTAACCTCTCCTTTTTGTCTAAATAAGGCTTTAACTTAATACAAACTATATATAATAAGAATTATTATCAAGTATTGTCCGGAAGAAAGAAAGGATAATCACATGAACAAAAATGGAACTACAACCAAAAAGAACAACATCAGTAAGAAACATATACTAAATGTCCAGCTCATAAGCAAATGGCAAATTATAGTTATTACTCCATATAGCTGTCCTATCCTGAAGAACCTGAATCTAGGACCTAATATGCTCTTAGTTAAGACATGAGAGGATAATAACTGTGACTATCAAGTCTTCAACCTCATCAAAGACCTGAAAAGGAAAGTAATATTACCAGAGTAAGCAGGAAGCAAGAAACTTCTGAAAACTGCAAGAAGTGACAGAGATGGCTGATGTCCTGTACAGTCACCCAATGTTTGCCTGTAATGATGGTGCATCCACTTTAAGCTACAGGCCTAGAATATCTGACAGACCATGTTTTGAAGCAGGAAATTTTGAAAGATAGTCCTACCCTGTCTTGGCAAGGTTCAGCATCCCTTTTTGTTGTGTCCTGCTCATCTGGAATGGACAAAGTGCTTATTGCCAGTAGCCAAGTACAGTCACATATCTGGAGCAGACCCCACATCATATCTCTCTCTCTCTCTC
>JAQHUG010000008.1:16163072-16225191 GCA_028555095.1 Dicrostonyx torquatus | reverse complement strand
GTGTGTGTGTGTGTGTGTGTGTATTGATAAGACCCTGGGTTCTCTGGAAGACCAACCATGGCTCATAATCATATAACCATCTCTGCAGCCCTGTAAACCATATTTTTAAAAGCCAACAACAATTTATTAGCTCACAAAAATTATATATAAATATAATTACCAAACACACACACCTATAATTATTTTCAAATAATTTTCTTGGGTTAGGGAATGTTAAAATGTTCCCTGCTCATCCTGAGGACTGAAGCTAAGTTCCTAGAACTCACATCTGGAAGTTCACAACTGCCTGTAACTCCAACTCCCAGGAAGCTGACAAATTTTTCTGGCCTCTATGGGAACCCACAAGTAGCATATGGTATACAAACACACACACATATGTGAATATGTGCATATGCAAACAAATCCATATAAGAAACTTTCAAAAATAAATTTTTAAAAATAACTTCTTGTCACGTATTATTAGTATTTTGTTTGCACACCTATTATATTATATAACTCTACATAGCCAAGGTCAAAAAAGATTTTCTTGGATGAAAGGCAGTTGTAATTGGAAGAATTTTAACACTCTTTGATGTAAAGCAAAATATTTCTTTATTTTCAGTACCTGTATCAGTATACCAATGTATTCAGAAACCAGATTTTAAATTTTATTTAATGTTATGTGTATGGGTGTTTTGTCTGCATATGTGTCTGTGTACCAGCTGCATGTAGTGCCAGCAGAGGTCAAAAGGGGACATCAGATAACCTGAGTGGAACCGGAGCTAGAAACAGTTAAGAGCTGCATCATGGTTCTGCAAACTAAGCCTGGGTTCTCTCAAGAAGTAGGCATCACTGTTAATCATTGAGGTGTCTTTGCAACCCCATAAACCATACTTAGAAACCAGCAATAGCACAATTTATTAATTTGTTATTTATGTATTTTTCAATGTTAGAGATAGTGCCTAAAGTCCCCTGAATACTTGACACGTCTCTATCACTGATTAACACACCCAGATCCTGTGTGATTTTGTGGTGGAAGGCAAACCTTCCATAGTTCAGATCCTTGGTTTGATTCCCGGCACTATCATGTGTTTTTGCAAAATGTCCGTCAAAATTTGGAAATTTAAGAACCTAAAGTGACAAAAAAAAAGCTAATGAAAATGTTCTCTCTTAAAACCAAGGAACAGAGAAACAAACATCTACTTCACAAGGTTTGACATTTAAATGGACCAAACAGAACTGTTACATTGACAATATTTTCACAGCTGGGAAAAGTACTGAAATGTAAATGTTTAATGCCATGGTTCTAAAAAATTATCTTTAAACCACTACAGTACTGTCCAAAGCAAATGATTTTTCCCCTAAACTGTAGACAGGTTTAGAAATTTTGATGTGACTTTGCAGGACTGACATCCTTCTCTGCTCTTCTTGTCTCTATGATTTTGGAGTATGTTGAAGCAACCTAGACCTTTGGTTCCTCAGACTTGAAATAAAAATATTGCCTTTTTGTCCTGATTGAATGTATAAACAAAACATGCAGAATTTCCCCTTGAATGGAAAGAAGTATTTGATTTGATGGTATTTTTTTCCCATAAACTTCCCCTTGCCTTACAGAAGAGTAATAGGTAATCTTTAGATTTTTGACTGAGAACAAGAAGCCCAGAATCGCTGTTTCATTAACTCCATTCAACCTGAGATGTGTTTTTAGATACATACATGCACACTCTATTGGGCAGTTTTGTCAACACATAATCTAGAATCATCTAGAAGAGAGTTTCCTTGAGGTATTGTCTAGAAAATGTTGGTCTCTAGGCATGTCTCTATGAGGGACTATCTTGATTATATTAGCTAAGGCTCAAAGACTTTCCCACTGTGGGTGGTACCTAAGCAATGAACCCCAACTATACAAGAGTGGGTAAAGCCAGCTGAATACATGCCTGTGTGCATTAATACACTATTGTTTGCTTTTAACCATGGATCCAATATCAGTAGCTGTTTCAAGTGCATGTTGCCTTGGCTTCAATGCAATGATGAACTGTAACCTTGGAATTATAAGACAAAATAAAACCCTTTCCCTCTCAGTTATTTATCAGGGTCTTTCTCATAATAACTAGATATATAACTAATATATATATATATATATATTAATTCTCCCATCCTGAGCTCGCTGCAGATATTGCTAAATAGGTGCAAATATTTTATTTCTTGATCTCTATGCAAGTCTGTATCACGGCTCCATTAGTCACTCCCATCAGCATATGTAAGTCTTGCCCCCTTCAGTTATATACTGATTTAGGAGACTCAAATTTTCTGGTTCATGCTATATTTTGTCTTCTGTAAGAATCAACTTTTCTCCATCTTCTGGTGAGGAATGGAGGGGGACAATGAAAAAGGAAAGCTTGAGAAGGAAGTCTACCTGGGATATTGAAAATGATTCTGATGAAGGCAATAGCCTGAACATATGTCTGTCTGCAGGAACACCAGTCAAAGATGAGTGTGGGTATGATATGGCCTTCTCACATATACAATTGCTGTGGTTTAAATATGGCTTGATCTCTTCTTCAAGGGTTCATGTACTAGAGACTTTATCCTCCAGTGGACTGATACTGGGAAACGGGAAACTTTAAATGATGAGGCAAACCAGAAAATATTAATGTCACTAGGACTCTCATGGCCTTCTTGGGATTCTAGTCAGTCCTTCTAACAGGTGGGTCCATTATGATAAGAGGGTTCCCCTCCAGACTTGCTGACTCTGTCTCACAATCCAGTTTCTCATTCTCCCTCAAGTTCCCACTATAATACTGGTGAGACAATGTGAAGAAAACCCTCAATAGGAATCAAACCAACAAAGCCCACCTCATTGTGAACTTCAAGCTTCAGAAATTATAAGGTAAATGAGCCTCTGTTTTCCTTTGTCGGAATTCAGCATTTGGTTACAGTAATGGGCAAGGGACTAACAAAGCAGTCTACGTCGTGGAAATAGTAAAGAGGTAACCTTCAAGATTTCTAAATGTTCATTCTCAGAATCAATGGCTTGCTTGATAGACCCTTCCAAGCTTCCCACATACTCTCTCAACCTTCATGTCAACAAGGACTTCCCTAATGGTTGATGAGAAATAAAATTCAGTATCTTCATGATAGGAAAGAAAATTTCCTTTTCTTAAATCTAATTTTGAAAGGTGTAGTGGAAGTAAATATCAATTCTTTTTATTAACATAGCATTAATTTGCATGTGTCCATGTTTTAGTTTTATAAGAGAATACAGAAAACATTGATATGAATGAAATATGAAACTGAAAAGCATACAGCTAATATATTTCAAAATGTTTATTGAGATTAATAAAAAAGCAGCTCTTTTTATGGAAATCAAGACAGTTTATTTTCTTTTACTTAGTTATTTCGTGTTTGTTCATGTAACTATGTATTTCAGTCCCTCTCATTCCAATTCTCTATTTGTCCCTGCTACTAACCCCACTCCCAATCTCTTTGTCCTGTTTATAATTTTGGTTTGTCCCAGAGAATTTACCCAGAGCCAATGATGTGCTCCTAAATTTGTAACTAGCTATCAGAGCATGGTGGGATCACCAGTAGGTACAATTTGAACCCGTTTTCTCTGTTCCAGAATCTGATGGTTGCCAACCGATCAGCATTGTAACATGAGGTGTACTTTTGTGTGTGATCCTGAGATTGATATACAAGTCCTTAATGAGGACGTTTTTGATGTAACATTTTTCTCCAACATTCCCAAACTTGCTTCTTTTAATATTCTTCCAAATCTCTTGCACATTCTATAAACTAATGTTTACCCTCAAATATAAACATTACAAAGTACTGGGGGTTCTGAATTCTTGTTTTCTTCTGCCAAAAGATATTTTAATATCATCTTCAGTCCAGTTCTGTTCACTTGAGTCACACGTTGTGTGTCATAGAAATTCAATACTTGCTTGTCTGGTCATTGCTGGTTGCCTGAGAGCTCCTTAAACCACAGACATGTCTCGCCCATTATTCTTCTTCAGCAACTTTCACAGATACTGACACAGTGGGTGTAGTGGATGATTATTACCTAATCAAAATCTGCTAAATAGTAAATGAAAGCTTGATAAGTTATTCACCCAGCTAGCAAGCAATAATTACAATTCCTGGCCATATCACCAGACCCATATCCCCTTCTATTGGCTTCCTATTGTCTCTGTTTCTCTCTGTTACCTTCTTATTTATTTTAGTATTTCATTTTGTAATGAATATTTAGGAGAAGGAATTTCTTTCATAAATATGTTAAACTCAAGAAAGACCTTTCTTGTATTTATTAAGGTATCTAGTAGACTATTGGACACATGGAACTAGTCAACCTATTTGTCATTTTTCATACTCTTACAATTTAAATATTTTTAATGCATATTCTTGAATAAATGAGTATTTCCATGAATGGTGGAGGAAGCATGCCCTAATGTAAGCTGAATGTTTGGCCAGTCCAATCCAGAGGAATTTTAGAGTTAAGAATTCATGCTCCAGGGAAAGGCCTCACATGTATGCTTAAATGGCCAACACAGAAAAAATACACAAAATTGAGTGGGTGGGGGAAAGGATATAGGTCTTGGAAAAGTTGAGGAAGATGGTGAATATATTAAAAAATCATTGTATGAAATTCTCAACTATCAAATAAAAAATCTCACACACTCCCCCAAAAGAAATCCCACTGTTGCTTTTATTGCTGTCATCTAATCATTTTCATCATTTTATTAGCATTGCACTGCTTGATGATAATGAACAAGGAAGGTAACATTCTCTCCTAAGACAAATATGTAGCATATGGGAAAGAAGAGAGAGGCAGGAGGCAAAAAGAAGTGAGAGAGAAAAGAGGAGGAAGGGATGAAGGGATGAATTCACTATTTACTGCACTTTAGTACGTGTAGGGTTTACATCAACAATGATGCTATTTGACATATTAAGTTTTGTGCTATCTGATGCAAGTGTATCACATTATTAAGAAGCAACCTTTGAAAGTACTACAGTTAACTGGATCGAAGTAAAAGAAAGTGAAAATGGAGTTGTCTTTCAATCCTTACCATCAAAGAGCAATTGCATGAAAAGCCAGGTTTGAAATGGTGTTAGGTTTCACTTGGCTGCTTCTACCTTACACACTGCATATCCCGGGGTTTGCATAGACCCGCTTTAAAATGGGAAATAGTCCTCACATGGATACGTGGATTCTCTTACTGCTGAACTTCCTACAGCTCAGCTAAAATATATTGCAGCTCTCTATTGGGGAAATAACATGATATACTTATTAAACTTAATTATTCGACCATTGAAACTTTTATTTTACGTAAATAGTATTCCATAAAACATATTTTAGAAACGGCACCCCTAAGATTTAAAAATGCCCATGCCTTTCATTCTAAGAAGTAACCAACTAGCCATAGAGAACAGACTGAATTTAATAGATACACGATATGCCAGTGTTCCTGACTGAGCCTGGCCATGCATTCTCCAAATGAATAGGAGTGTGCATGGAACAGTTCATTCAAGCCGTTCACCAAAGCCCATGTGTAGTATAACTAGTGTGCTTAGAAAAACGAATCTCTTCTCTATAAATTCATGGTTAACCTTTCAGGACACTAGCAAATTATATCCTACGTGATTGACTTTGTGTAATTTCACAGACTGTTTTATAGTAATATGTAACATATATATGGCTTCTTTATGTACTCTCAAAAGGTCCATGAGGTTGAGATTTTTATCCCTATTACACTGTTGTGAGAGCTGAGGTTTAAAAACACAATTTTGTGTTTAACTTCTCCTGGTGTCACATAATTGGGGAATGGATAAGAGCACCTTGGGATGTTCAATTTAGCAACATGAGTTTCTCCATGCCAAGCACAGCCTTCTCACTTTCCAAGTTACTGGGGAGCATAGCGTGGAACTTTCTGCCTCCTGCTACTCAAGGTGACAATGAAGGGAGTCTCCTATTGCTGTTTACCCCTTTCTCATCCCAACTCTGTCTTTTGCTTTTTTCCCCGACATTCTGGTCCATTTTTAAAATTCCCTTATATTTACCAAGATGATGCTGTGTTTAAATATATGTATTTCTATTTCATCAGCTTCTGCTGTACCCACAGTGGGATGTCTACCTGTGAGGTCTCCATGACATGGCTAAAGAGTTTCTTGCAGTGCTTGAGAGATGTCTGGTTTTCCTTTCTCACAGGTCGACTGTTAAATTTGTGCTGTCCATTTATCAGGGATGCTCTAAGTGGCACTAAAGCTGACAGAGAACAAGCAGGAGCTGACAGCTTCACTCCAGTTACAGCTGATTAAAGGCTGCCTAGGCCTGAGGGCCCAGTTCTAAACGAGGACCACTCAAACTCAACCAGAACAATTCCGGCATGAATCTTTTACGCAAGTTGCAATGGAAATCTATGAGTCTTCCAGCAGTTAAGGAGGTTGTGGAGAATAAGGCCCAGAAATATAATAAAGTGTAGCAGATAAGAAATGTATAGCTTATTTGGAAAGTAAAATAAATACAAACACTAACGGATCCAAGTGTACAGGTGCTCTGTGTACACAGAGACAGCGTATGAACTTCCAGATATGCCTGCATTTCTAATGATGCTCTTAATGGTTATTACTAACAATTATGATGCTGAGTAATTGGCATACAAGAATTCATAATAATAACAGACCTTAAATTTACATAGCACCTTTAAAATCCCAAAATGTTCTCACATCTGTTATCTTATTCAATACAAGGTGAGAACAGGAATCAGCATCTCAATCTTACATGTGATAAAATTAGAATATCTCAAGTTTGATGAATCTGACCATGTTTAATGAGATATTACACAGCAAATTTGATATTTATTCATTTCAGCTTTCCATATATCTATATTCTTACCCAAATCTGATGCCCAGATTTGATGCTTATAACTGTTTGATGCAGACATCTGTACAACACATCCTCTTTGTTTACCACCTCCTATGTCGAGAAAATGATCTGTTTATGGGTCTACAGCTCTCAAAGATTCTCTGTGACTTGACAATAGGGATTATGAACTGTTTCTGATCTTTCTATTCTCACTTTCCTGGCATTAACCTAATAAAAAGCTGTTCAAAGAAATTGGAATGATGTATTAGTTTAAAAAGAGGGCAATTCTTATAAATACAATTCTGCAAAAACAAAAAATTAAATTACTTTAATGAACTGCAAATTATTTGGCTATACAATCAGAGAACATAATTCAGAAGGTGATGACAACTTATATAATGGCGGAATTATTTGCATATCTGTACTCACTAGATTTAATACCCAGAATCTATAAAGGATAGATAACTCATCAGGAAAAGATAAAAGAAAAGAGCAAGGATTTGGATACATATTTAGCTAAAGAAAATATAGGGATGTCTAATTAACACTTTATTAACCTACAACATAAATATCAGGAAGACCATAAAAGAAGACCACAGAAGAAGATCATAATGTGATGGGTTTCACACAGGCCAAGATAGTTCATTTGATACAAGAAAACAGAGGTAAAGTAACAAAAGTTAGGGATGTTAGGAAAAATAAACTGCACTGGTGGTAGGAATGAAAAAGCAAACAAAGGGGAAACACTTGAGTAGTTTCTTTGAAGGCTAAGCCCAGAAATAACATTTAAACCTCCATATCTAGGTGTGTACTCAAAGATGTAGAAAGCAGGGACTCATGTGGATGCGTGTGTGCTTGCAGGCCAGTGTTGACTGCATTGCTATTCACCATAGAGAAAGTGAAAATTACCTAGGTATCCATTAACAGATGAATGGGAAAATAAAACGGGTTATACACATGCAGTAGCATATTATCATGCCTTAGATGGAATAAGATCCTGGTGTATGTGATGACAGATGAATATAGAAAACATACTTAGTAATATGACCCAGATACAAAGAAACGATTACTGTAACAGTCCACTTCAATGAAAATTCTAGAAGAGAATAAGCAAAATCTCATTCTCATCCTCCCTCTCCTTTCTTCCCCTCTCCCCTCCTCTCCCTCCTTCTCCCCTCTCCTTTTTTCCCCTCTCCTCTCCTTTCTTCTCTTGCCCCCTCTCTTGACATTTTTTTCCCATTGTTGGGTACCAAATGCTCATTCTCATGCAGAATAAGCAAGTGCTGTGACCCTGAGCTGCAACTATGGACCCTAAGAAAATTCAAAGATAAAAGGTTGCTTCAGGTGTCCCAGGGACAAAAGAGTGAAAATTTACCGTTTTTGATAAGTGAGTAGAGAGATTTTGCTGGAAATGATGAAGAATTTCCTAAAATTCATTGTGATGATGGTTTGTACAACAACATGCTTGTGATCGACGCCACTGGGTTATATACTTGAGCTCAAGTAAATCTTAGACCACATGTATTTTTTTTTGATTTTTTGAGACAGGGTTTCTCTGTGGCTTTGGAGCCTGCACTGGAACTAGCTGTTGTAGACCAGGCTGGTCTCGAACTCACAGAGATCTGCCTGCCTCTGCCTCCCGTGTGCTGGGATTAAAGGCTTGCGCCACCACCACCCGGCTACCACTTGTATTTTATCACAAAGAAAATGATGAAGAATGTAATGCTGTCTTCTTGCTCTGCAAAGGTTCATTATGACAATTGGAGGACAATAATGGTTTCTATTCTTTATATTTTCATTTAGTATCTTCAAGCTAGTTATTTAGCTCTTTCCAAGAAATCAAAGAATTTTTTTTCCCCAGAGGACAAAGAATCTAAAGAAAATATGCAGAGTAATAAGAGGTTAACATTTAATAAGAGGATTTTTAAATTGTAGAATCTCAATATATATTCAATATGCAATTATTTTGTGCATTGAATATGTTTCTCTATGCTTTATAAAAATAAAACAAAACAGTAAGAATTCGAATTTTCTACAAAAGACAGATCCCATGGAAACAAATTTTTCTTTAGCTTCTTAAGTAGCTAAATCCACAGCTGAATTTATACAAATAACGAAGTTGAAAGTGCAAAATAATCGAGCAATTCAGGTAACAATTAAAATTAAATATATGTTATTTTATCTTTCTATTTAATAACCACATTCATAATATAAAAATACGCTTGCATAAAATAAACATTATACAAAAATATTGCAGCAAATACCTATATTCAAATTCTAAGCTCTCTTTACATATCTTTAAATATCATTCTTCATGAAATTTTACTTGATATGTTAATTTTTCTATTGCATACATAACTTACCTGGGAAAAGTTTTAAATTTAAGTGAATAGATATTAACAGGCAAACATTTGTTACATGCCTTCCATTGGTTCATCTATATCTCATTTTAATTTAATTACATTTCACAGTTTTCAAAAAAGTATTTATTAAAAGACTTCAATTTTAGATTGACACAGTACAGTTTGGCAATCATTTGTGCTTCTGGCATACCCATAGGCTGAGGAAGACATCTGAATTCACAATTTGAATTATATGCATATGTGGCAGATGAGACTCCATGATCATGAAGGCGGCTGTCTCAGGGTGAGGCTCATTCATTGCACTCGTGATGTGCTTGTTGATTCCTTTGTTTTCCTCAGATGGAATAAACTCAACTGCACAATTTGCGGTAGTGGAGGACTGTGTTTGCACTTTCTTCTACTGACACGAATAATAAATAAAAGCAAAATACAACCAAACATGCCAAACGCTAAAGCACAGGTTTCAGTGAGCACATACAATGTCTGAACCATAGCAAAGTAGAAACGAATTAACACATTCAAGTCCAGCATTCCTGTAAAATATGCTACAATTTTTCATCGGTTTCTGGGCCAATTTTGTAATTTAAAATCAAATTTAAAATTTTAATTGTAGAATATGTTGCTTCTTCATCTGGTGGCCTTGTGGTTGTTTTCAAACACCATGAGAATTGTGGCTATATTCATACATTAAAATAAGCACCCACCAAGGAAATGGCACCCTAGGTTTGATTTTATTAGGTGTTTGTTTCTGGAATGGACATAGTTTTCAAATGCTCATGCAAGAGCATAGAATTATTTTGAGTGATTTCAGTAAAATGATAAGAATTTCATACACACATATATGTGTGTGCATATATTTACACACATTATATATAATATAAAGTATTTATTATATAATATAAAGTATATTATAATATATATACACATATATACTAGAAGCCACTGATTAAACCATCCCCCATAGTTTATGTTTAAAGTTTTGACTCCATGTATTAGCTTCTGAGGCCTGATTTCCAAAAATGATGAAAAAATATCTCTTCACAGATTTTTTAGAAAATTGCACTTTCCTGAACTGGCCTTGTCCCGTAGTCAGACTGATGGCTATCTTGAATATCATCATAGAACCTTGGTCGGGCGACAGATGAAGACAGAGACAAAGACCCACATTGGAGCACTGGACTGAGATCCCAAGGTTCAGAGAAGAAGGAGGGAGAATATGGGCAAGGAAGTCAGGACCACAATGGGTTGGTCGACCCACTGAGACAGTGTGCCTGATCTAATGGAGCTCACCAAAGCCAGCTAGACTGGGCCTGAATGGGAGCATGGGATCAAACTGGTCCCTCTGAATGTAGCTGACAGTTGAGGCCGACTGAGGAGCCAATGATAATGATACTGGGATTTGTCTTTACTGCATTTACTGTTTTTTTAGGATCCTAGTCTGTTTGGATGCATACCTTCCTAAGCCTGGATGGAGCAGAGAGGGCTTTGAATTTTCCACAGGGCAGGGTATCCTGCCCTCTCTTAGGTCTGGAGGGGAAGGGAGAGTAGGAGGGAAGTGGGAAGAGGGGAGGAAGTGGAAATTTTGAATGGTATTATTTATAAAGCAATTTAAAAAAGGAAAGAAAAAAGAAAATTGCATCCATAATAGTTTCTTTTTCTGTCATGCTTTTTAAGTCCTTGCTCCTGCTTTGAGAGCAAAACCAAATCAAACTGTTAAATTATATGTCAATTTACTTGGTATTCATAAGAGGATTTTTTTAGAGCTGTTTGAATATTTTTTGTTAATAATAAACTTTAGAATTAATTTTATAATCTAGATATTTTATGATGATACTTAAAGAATTGTTTTTAAATAAAGAGATGTAATCTTGAAAAAATTAAGTATGTAAAACCCACAGTTACTTTATAGAACAGTGTTACCATAGTTTTTAAGAAACAAATTTTCTTAAAACAAAACAATAGGTTTCAAATTACTTATTCATTTTTATTTTACTTTTTTTTTATTCTTTGAGAATGCCATAGATGAATAATGATGTATTCTTCACCTGCTTCCTCATTTGTTCACTCAATGTTTTCCACACCTGGTATTAAGTTTTGTCCTAGATTCTATGCTGGAAATTTAGGGAAGAAAGCAAATAAGAGGCACATAGAGCTTTTCAGATTGAGAAGGGAGAAAAAGCTTCCTAAAATCTCCTTAAGGTGTGGCCTTCCTTATTAACCTGATGCTTTCTGAAAGAAGAAAAAGTTGGCTAATGGAGTGTGATGATTAATATTCCCTGTTCAACATGAAGGGCGCCTACAGGACACACCTCTGTCTGTGGTGTGTTACTAGAGGAAGATATCCCACCCATAGTTGGTGCAGTACCATCCCTGGGTTAGGGACCATGACTGAATAAAAGGGAGGCGGGGGAAGCTACAGCATCCACTTACCTTTGAATCCCAACTGTGGGTACAATGTGACGTCACATTTCCACAAACTTGCTGTCCTTCCATGGGGGACTGTATGCCTTTGTAGACTGCGATCCAACACTTCCATCACATTGTTTAGCTTTTGTAAGTTATTTTGTCAATGCTAAGAGTAAAGTAACTAATACATCATTCCATCCTGGAGAAGCAATGGGCTTTCCTGGAGAGCTAGAGTTCCAACTGTGTCCCTTCTGCTTTTACAGGCTCTGATAACTACATTTGGAAGGGCTGTCCATTACCCCTGGAGGGCCTCTGATGCACAGAGTACTATAAGGAGTAAGCATGTGATTTTGAGGAATTTAACATGGTGACAGCACATGGTACTGAAGGAACAAGAGTGGGCTGTGAGTCTGGAAGAATCGTGAAGTTGGGACAAAGGAAAGCACATGGGTTACGAAAGACAAATCCCAACCATTTCCTTAGGTTTACTCACGCATCCTTTCCATGTCCTTGTACAAGTTGAAAAACCTAATCAATGAGCACCAGGGTTCTACCAGAAGTAAGCCATCACAAATACACTTCAAGGCACCTTAGGGAAAAGAGGCAGAGACTTTTCTCCCTCCCACACTTTGATCTAGCACTGCTCTGAGTACTAGCCTGAGTATTCTGCAGATTAGTTTTGAAAGGAAGGAAGCAAGCAAGAAAGCATGTAATGGAGCATGAGACTCTATGGGGAAGGGCTATCAATGGAAACCAAACAATGGGCACAATTAAATATCCAGGATCCAGAGCAAAACAGTGAAAAATCTCTAAGCATCTAGTCACAAGACTGGCAGAATCTGCCTAACCTCCCAGAGGTTACATTCCTGAGCAAGGATGATTGCCTGGCACACTGCAGACATGTACTCTGGCCCTGGAGTTTTTCCTGATGAAGCTTTACTGTAGGCGAGCCGGCAAGATGTACATTAGAATTCTTGTCCTGTATTTGGTGGTAAGGGTGGATGGATATCCAGCTCCTCAGGAAAAGACAGGGTTGATCATTGTAAGGCACTCACAAGCCTTGGCGCCATTCCTAGCATGCAGGTTCAGATAGAATGTTTGGATAACCCTCATCCATTTTTAGCTGGAGAATTTTGGTTCCAAAGACCTCTTAAGGTCATTTTATGTCATGTCCACAGCTATACTCTTGTGTCCTGAAAACCAGCTTCAACAGTTTTGAGTGGCAGGACGCTTCTTCTTTATGGTTGGTTTTCATTTCCTTTTATGAATCAAAGGACTTTGATTTGGTAATCATATATAACCTTCTCTGCATGATATGACCATAGCTTGCATGATTGCAGAAAGAATAATGAAAAATAGAAAATTTAAAATTCAAACACAGCTTTGTCTTTAATTAAATACATGTCTAAAATAAACTGCAAATATCTCTGTGCAATCTAATTCCTCAACTTTTCAAAATATTTATTTACGCTTATTTTATGTGTATGAGTGTTTTGCCCGCATGTATGTCTGTGCACCACATGCTTGTCTGTTGCCCATGGGGTCCAGAAGAGGGCATTGCAGTTACAAAGAGTTGTGAACCACCTGACCTAAGTGACAGGAACTGAATCCAGGTCTTGTGTGAGGAAAAGTACCTCAACCACTGACATCTCTCTAGCACCCTTGATTTTTTTTTTAAAGATTAATAACAATAACATCTACCATGAATACATATTTCATTATACCTTGGAAGAATGCCACAGACTGTACAAATGCTGGCGTTCCTTTTTGGTAGCTTCATTTAATTAAGTAGAAAATCAGAGTAAAAATGAGCACCCCATTAGGTCTGGCCATGCCCATAGCTTGGAGAGAATGAACAACCTTTGAGAAGCTGCAAGCCAAAGTGATCAAGGTTAATGCAAGATTAATTGTCCATCACTCACCAGAAATCTTCCGCCAAATACGGCATGCACTGCAGCCAGACTGAGGGCAGCCTCTCCTCACTAGCCCAGCTTGCTTTCTGAGGTTTTCATCACAAGCTTGTTTGAGAATACAGAAAACCAAGCGCCCAAGTGATGAGAATAAAATAGAAAACAAAAGCAAAACCCACCTTGTCTGTGGCTAGAATTGTTTTGGTCCTAAATGATTTTGCTTTGTGATCATTATTTGGGGCTTTCTGATAATAGCGGTACAGGCAGAGTAACTGGGAATTTTATCCAGGATTGAGTCGTGTTAGGCTCTGCCGCAGACACTACGCAAGAACAAATCATGTTCTATTTTTTCCAGCTCCTCAACAGCAGGTGTTTCTCTGCCCTCTATACTGATGGAAAAAAAGATTAGTAAATTCCAACAGATGGAAGACTTTTCATATGGGAAACAGCCATAACACAGAGAACTTTGAACCCTGCTTTGTGTAATGAAAAGTTAGATAGCCAGCCAAAATGATGCATACGGGCACATGGTTGCAGGTGTGGGGCTATTCCACATTATATGAAAACTATGCAGAAATGCCTCTTGGTCACATGAGGATAATCTGGGTTACATGAACATAAATGTATATTTTTTTCTTCCAAGTAAAAAGAATCAGTTGATGTCTTATAGAATGCCTTCTCTTGGATAGATTCCACTTGCAATAAATCTCTATATAAATATCATTCAATATGATAACGTTCATATGCAGGATTGCACACTGTAGACAGAAACATTCTTGTAAAGCAAAAAAAGCAATGAAAGTAATGCTGTTTTACAAATCATTTATGTAAATGCTACATGAAGGCTCTTCCTCTCTCCTAAAAGCAATTTTCTCCTCAATTGTGTTTCAGTGCAGAAAACAGAGTTATTAGTAGCTCTTTTGGTCTACTTGTCATCTATACAGCTTCCTTCCTATCTAGTTTGATGTGTATGTATCCTTCTCCTTCATCTACAAGGTCTTAGGACATTCAGGTAGCCAATCTGCCCTTAAATATGTCTCTAAGGAAATGGTGCTAATTAGTATTGGAATTTACAGCCTTCCATTTTATTGACTTGTCCTACTTTCTTCGATAATTAACTAATGAGTAAAGTAATGAGCTATGTTAGTCAGTCATGCTGTTCAATTAAATGGCAAATCAATTATTGAAAATAGTTTCGGACAGCTGTAATGTTGGCATGATGTGTGCGTATGCATGTGCATATTTAATGCAAATGTAATTATGTCCCAGATATTACAAAGTCAGTCTAAGTGAGGGTGATGTGACTGAAAAGGTCCCTTCTGATTTTAACTGCAGCACCAATATGATAACTTATCAAATAGAATCAAGGCATTGTTTGCCTATGGCATTCGACAGTTTGTAATTCTTATATATCCAAGACCTCACTGCTTCCTTGGCCATATGTGAAATACCTTGCAGAGCAATATCTAATGGGTGGGTAACAAGAGAGACTGCAAGGCATGAAAGTCAACTCTTTCTCTTACAAAATACCTAGGGAACTTGATTGATGTTAAGGGTAGATCTAGTGGTGATTTGATCCTCTTCTTGTAATATCCCATTTTGAGTTTTCTTTTCATATTTTCTTAATTGTAGGAATAAGCTACCTTTCACTATGATGAATCTGATGGAAACATAGTGTGCAAATATTTCTTGAACTTAAGAAGAATACTCAGTCTCATAGAGAGAAAGGGCACAGGAAAACACACATACACACACACACTCACTCACACATCGTCTCTGACTAGAACAAAAGCATGCTTGACAATGTGCAAAGGTTCCTTTGAAACACCAGCTTTGGAATGGCCCTGGAACACAGCATAGTTACAGGCTCCCCAAACCCTGTCCTCAGCTATGTTGCAATTTTTCCATTTACAAGCCTTCCTGGCTTATAGTTGCCCACTCTAAGGAACTGTCTGTCATCTGTGACCCTTCGCCTTGCCATTCATCATGCAACTACTTTTCTATGGACTTTATCTATGATGTTCTGCAGGGGTTTTGCTTCTCTTGACCATGTATCAAGCACATCCATTTGACATATTAACCAGTTCAAGCTACTTTGGAGCTGTTTTAGCACATTATACAGTTTGGATCATGAATCTTCCAAGATGTCATTTACAAAACTGTAGTTAACCACATTTGCAATAATCTATCATGTGATTAGAAAGATTTTGAATTTTAAACCTATTTTTCACCTTCATATTTTCATAACAGCCTGAGTAATCCATATAGCTAATTTATTCTTACCATATTTTATGAAAAAGTCTATCTAGACTGTGATGTTTGGTTTCTTAGATCTATCTGTCTACCTTTTATCTATCTGTCTGTCTTACTGCCTTTCTTTCTTTCTGTCTGTCTATCCGTCCTTCCATCCATCTATTGATTTATCTATTTTTATAGATAAGATATTGCTTATGCTGTGCTAGCTGGCTGGGAGTCGCTTGGTAGACCAGGTTGGCCTCTAATTTGTGGCTATCCTTCTGCTTCTACCTTCTAAGTGCCAGGATTAGAATCATTAACCACTATGCCCAAGAAAGTTGTGCTGTCTTTTTTCAGAGCAGACTTCCAGGAAGGTTTAGATGGTCAAACTTCAGTTAGCATTTGAGGATGTAATTCACACCTTCAAAAAACAAATTCTTTTAAAGTATTAAGATAATTTTTTCCTTTCAACCAAAGCCTAGAATCTTAACCTTCTAACATCACCAAGTTCTAATCTAGGAGCAAGAAAGCAAAGCCAATCAAAGCCAGGCCAGAAAAAGGCAAGACGAAGTTTCCATTTCTAAACAGTTTTAATTCTCTGTTTGTGTTTCTGCCTGGAAGGAGACAAGGAACACAAACATTCCCATATGAAGGAAATTAGAATTTACATATGAATTACATTAGAAATATGAGCTCCATCAAGGAATAATTAGCACTGTCCTGGGTTATGTGAGGGCGAACAAAATTAAATAAGAACAATTTCAAAGACAAGTTTTGTTTTGCCTCTTCAACTAAGCCGGTTTAATCAGTGCTAATGGCTGAAATAAATCCACTCTGTCTAAAGGAATGTACAGCCTGCCATATTGTGTGAAAGGCCATTACCAACTTCGTAAATCATGTTGGCAATCAGAGGATATCACTCACCAGTCCTGGACGTGGCTACGCTGAGTTTAATGGCAATGTGAAGGTGGGAAGACCTGATCCAATCAGAACACACTGCAAGGACCGATGTTACATAAATAGTCTAGGGAGCCATCATAAAAGTCAGCCATACTCGAAGGATGAGAAGCCATGTAGTGTAGGTTGCATTGGTTGATGTTGCTGTTGTGTTTGTCATTTTATGCTCTCAGAGGACAAAGATTGAAATTTCTCTCCACAACCTAGCCATGGCCCCCTCAAGAAACAGAGAAATTAAAATATCAGCTCAAATCAGCTTGGTGGCATAGATGTGCTCCAGCCACTAAACAGGGCTGTGGTTTATGAGAGCCTCCCCTAATGAGCTAAACTCCAGTGACCATAAAACTGAAATATAATTATGACATTAAAGATGCCTATATTTGAACTTAATTATTAATTAATTTAATGAGAAGAGAGGAGGTTGTAAAATCGCTAATTAAATGGCTCTGTAAAACTGCAGACGGTGGAGGATTTACCAAATGATGAATCCCACAACAGCATTTTTTGCTATATCAATATTCTATTAATATACAGTAAGCCAGAGGTGCTGCCTAGAAGGTAGCCGTTATCTCCTGCAAGTGTCCAGGGGGACACAACGGGAAATGGTAACCGCCAACAACCTTGAAGGAACTCCACCCCCACCCCCACCCCTTGAGCATAGGTGGGGGAATCTACCTAAGGAATTGAAGTGGTCCGAGCACAGCTCAGTTGCCAGCAGCTGGTGAGAAATTTTGGTTCCAAGGATTGACCTAAGGTCTTCTCATGTGGTGGATAGGAATAGCAGGGTCAATGTGGTTTGAGTTAATGAGAAGTGAGAGACTGAAAGCAATCTAAGTATTAAGCCATTCTCAAAATAAGAAGACATCTACACCATGCACATGGCAACGCCTTTTAATTGTGGTTGCATTCTTGGAGGTGAACACCCTGGAAAGACGAATGCCACTTTGATTTTTATTTGTTTTTGAGTGAGATGAACTTAGATTCAAATTCTGCCTCTACTCCACACTCTCTTGGCGATCTAGGCAAACAGATACGCTTCTCTGAGCTTCAGTTGCTTCATCAATAAAAGGGGATAAATGCTTCCAGGTTGATATTGTTCAGAAGACTCTAACAATAAAATATGTAGGTTGCCTTGCATAGTGTTCATCTGCAGGTGCGGAAAGCTGAGACCTAGTGAACAAACCCCATGCTGACTTGGAGATTCCCACAACACAGGGGTGTGAACCTCAGCTTAGGCAGAGAGGAAGCAAGCAACCTGGAATTAACAGAAGCCTTTAAAAGTAGTGACTCAGTGAGAAAGTTCATATGCATAAAATAAGTAAGTCTTAAAAATTAAGTAACAACATGGTGAATTACGGAGAGTGAACCAAGGGGAACACAGGATGCAGTACTGTTCCTTCTCTGCTAATGCAGCATTTTAGAGGAGGGGGTAGGAAGAGCAATGCAAACTGGATGCCAGTCTGGCCGACTCAGTTCCAGGCTAGGCAAGGCTGCAGACTCCCTGTCTCGAAACTCTAAAAGTAAATCTTAAAATAAAATGTTTTTTAAGAGACTGGAAACAAATTTTTGTTTAATAATACAATGAGTACAATAGTTGAAAATGTCATTGAGTCTACTAACTTTGAGTAGAAGAATATTTAAATAATCTTACAAGAATAAGGGGCTGCCGAAAGCACCTATGGGTGAGGAGTGAGCGGCAGTAGAGGTCTGCCCCTCATTATGTGATATCTTGATTCCTAGAGTTCAGTTGTGATTAGAGGGAAAGGCTGCAAAGATTAATTAACTAACGTTGGATTGGAAAATTTCAAACTAATTGAACAAGGGAAAGAATTCACCTCATCAGCCAAGTCCCAGATTGGTATCGTGCAGCACAAGATGATACAGCACACCGCAGCATGACATTATTATCACTGAACAATGTCATAGGAAGTGTTTCAAAGGCAGGGAAGGGGCTCTCTAACTTTTGAAGGTGGAAAAGTAGAAGGGGTTCCGAAGACAAGAATCTGTGAGTTACTAACAAGAAAATGTGGTTACAGAAAATATAACCCATGTACACACTCACACACACACACACACACACACACACACACACGATGCACAAATCCTGCGGATTAGGGGAAAGTGAATGCCGTTTGGTGAACAATTATTAATAATAAAACAAACTATTGTTTATTATAATAATAAATAGGTAGTGTAGTTGCACCATCCTTTATTATTTAAAGTTGTGCGTGTGTATGTGCACATGCGTGTGTATAGCCCTTAGATCCTTCGGAACTGGAGTTATAGGAGGTTGTGAGCTTCCCAGTGTAGGTGCTAGAACCACGTCCCCTCTGGACTAACAGTGCTGTTCTTATCCCATATCTCCAGCCCTGGGTGTAGCTGTTTTAATGAAAATACTTGACAAGTTGTAAAGAAAGGAGAACATGGAATTTTATCAACCCTCAAGCCCTCATCTCTAACTCTGTATTCCTGAGCTTCCTGTGAAGCCTACCAACCATGCCTTTATTTTTCCCAATACTATAAATTTAATATATTTGGCCTAATATTTTTCTTTATTCTAGAAAGGCTATAGAATTTATTTTTCAAATTAACCTTATTAACATTAGTAGTTTGGGTTTTTCTGGGTTTTTTTTTTGTTTGGTTGGTTTGGCTTGGTTTTTACTTTCTTGTTTCTTTTTTGGTGCCTTTAGTGTTTTAAGCAAAGAATATAATCTGAGTAAAATAATAACCACAATAACATAGTTTCTATCTTCTCATTTTTCTGTCCTTCGTCTAAACACACACACACACAAAATATGAAGGCTTAGAAAGCAGTAAAATAGCAATAGTGACTATGCCATGCCTTCTTTCCCAACAGTTGTATATTAAATTTGAGCTGTATGTCAAATAGTGTTAAAAGTTTACATAATCAAGAAATGGCTGTTGGGTACCTTGGTTGACTCCCAAGGAAGCTAGATGCATGGAGGCGAGAGATGGATATACATTAAGAAAATGTAGGATGAATGCTCTGTATACAATGAAGACCAAATATAACGAAAGTTTAGATGAAATACAGGTATGTTCTTTTGGTTATAGTTTTTAAGCCTGCATGTACCAGAGGCAATAATAGCCAACATCAAGGTCAGCCTTTGAGGGCTCAAGGTCATATAAACCAAGTTTGGAAAGGAAATTGCTTAGACAAACAATAGGCATAGACTCCACTTTATGTTGACCAAAAGAGTGGTAACTCCAGTTCTAGTACTGAATATGGATGAGGTAAACTCACCATAGCTACAAAAGCCATGGTAGCATTTCTCTTTACCAGTAGATTTTTCTTCCTAAAATAAATATACTATAAATAACCATAATAGAAAAATTTACCTAGTTACAAATAACTTTGTAAACAGCTACAGTTATTTAAGGGTTGAAGACTGTTACTCATCTATTTGTTCTTTCCTTCTTGTCCTGCCTTATTCATGAGTTCATCATCTTCTACAGCTTCGGTTACCTACTGTCAAGTACATTCCAAAAATATATGTGGAAAGTTCTGGAAATCATTCATGGAATTGAACCTTTCTGCTGTTGTGAGTTGCTGCAGAGTTCATACTTTTGTCTCTGTCCCACTTGGGCTAAGATTCAAACCTTTGTCCTCTGTTTCCATGCTGTATATGAGATTCACACATGGATCATTTGATTACCAGATTGAGTGCCACAGAGTTGTACTGCCTCTACTTCAGTTACCTTGTTCAATTAAATAATAAATTTCCAAAGTTTAAGAATAGTAATGTTGGCAATTTAATTAGAGCCTATAATTAGCTCTTCAATTTTGCTGTTAGTTGTTGTTCACCTTTTACTATGTCTGATTTATAAATTAAACTTTATTGTTTCTGTGTACCAAGTTGAAAACAGAGTTTCTATAGGAGGAAGTACTATCTTCAGTTTTAGTCATCTATTGGGATTCTCACACCATCTTCCTCATGTATCTCAAGAGATTGTCTACACACGTGTATGAAGAAGTGAAATAAAGCTTGCTTTCTAAGGATCTCAGGTTACTTCTGGAAGGAGGAGACGCCATTTTGAAAGAGTGAAACTTCTGCAACAAACAAAACAAAAAATCTCATTCAAGACACTGGAGGAAATAGACTATTTTGCTTTTTATTTATTCTTAGTTTTTACTGTATTTATTGTGTTGTTGAGTGCAAGTGAGCATGAATGTGCAGGTTTGTATACACGTGCACATGCATGTCATAGTAACCATGGTGAGATCAGAGGACAACTTGCTAGAGGCCGCTGTCTTCTCCCACTGCATGGCTTCCTGCCTCCAGACTCGGCTGGGGAAGCTTGGCAGTGACCTTGCCAGCCCATTCTGCCAACTCAGGAAATTGTTTGCTTGTTTGCTGTGTCTCTTACACATCACTGCATTCAGATCTAACAAAAAAAAAAAGCAAGGGTAAGAAGTAGAAACTCAGGGAGCTGAAACCTAAGCTGCCAGAGAACTACTGGCCACAGCTTAAAACTCAAAGGACTTGGCGGTACTTAATATCCATCTAGAGGAGCCTGTTCTATAATCGATGAACCCCGTTATACCTCACCACCCCTTGCTAATTCAGCCTAGATACTGCCATCTTCAGCAAACCCTAAAAAGGAGTAAAAGTAATCAAGAGAATAACCATAAAAATGTTAGGTCAAGGTGTAGCCAATGAGGTGGGAAGCAATGGGCTGCATTTTTTTTTTTATAAAAGAACACTATAAGGGAGCAAAAAGAAATTTGGGGGCTCAGCATTCAGTCCCGTCACTGACTAATTGATGACCACCATCAAGATTTTAACTTCCATGTGCACTCAAAGCTAACAGCAACTGCAGCAAGCCTGAGAAAATAGCACTACCTCCTTTCCTTCCTAACAAAAGGGGACATTAAGAGCAGTGCCTATTTAAAGTTTCACAAATAAATCATAAAAAATGTAACCATAACAACAGCTACCCTGGCATATAGCACGTGTTGGCCTTCATCTCTGGCCCACTGCCATTTAGGAAGAACACTTTATTTTTAAAAGCTACGATTTTTTTTTGAAAGGACATATGGGAACTCCTCATACTCTTCAACAAATAAAAAGCCCAAACATCTGGCATACCAAGTGGAGAGGGAGAAGGAAATGGGGCTATTTAGGGACAATGTCTTTAAACAGTGCAGGTGTATTCTGACAATGGCCTGACTGGAAAAATCCTTTGCCAAACCTGGCTCCAGATAGCTGCTCTGGAAGAACTGTAGGTAACTGAGCGTTGGTTTTGGGAGGACTTTGTTCATCCTTCTTAATTACGACCAGCCATTTCTCTCTCCCAGGCTGTTTCACATTTATAATCTTGCAATTGTAATTGGAGAAGTATCCAATCTGCTTCACTTTACAATTGCTTGATCCATGGTAAGTCAAAGATTGCATGAGGGAGGTGATGAAATGTCACCAAACATGGTCTCATACTAAGAAGATGGTGTCCTTCCCTCGTGAAACAAACACACCCAAAGGAAGCCAATCTGACTGTTGAACCAAAGGACTTAAAGCAACTGGGATTTGAGATCAGCTGTAACTGTCTCCTTCTGTGGGTGCATGTTCATGCAGGTTGAAAAGGAAGGAGTAGCAGCTCACCTTTCACCCACAAAGTCGTCCAATCACATATGACATTCTTATATCAATTTCCTGTGCAGCAAGTGTGTCTTTAAGATCTCTTTGAAAACTTGGTTGATCGCTTAGGAAGTGATACCTAGTTTTGAATTTGATTTGAAACATTATGTTTATATCATTACTTAACAAAACACATGGCAAGGAAGTAAAATTATCTTAGCTGGTGTTATCCATCTTCTAAATAGATCTGTGCTCGAAGGTTTCTGAAATGCTAATAAGTCCTCCATTGTTGGGATTTTCATGGTTTTTGATATATTAAGGCACATTTTGAATCTCTAGAAAAAAATCTTTCTCTGTATTTCATAAAGGTGTTTAATAACTCAGTTCCTGGAAAATGGCACAAGTACACTGTCTATTTTCTCTTAATAGCTCCAAAGCCACCTATCTGTGACATCTTTTAAATTTGTTTATTTAAAGGAAATTATTGAGAGCTTATGTTGTATAATGACTCACACCAGAAGCTGTGGATGGATACAAAGAAGCATTCAATTCTGCATTGCTCTTGGTGAGCAGACAACCTCAGAGGGAAAAAGGATAATTAATAAGTAGAAGGCATGGGTTTTGTCTTTAATTTCTTTCCCTGCTCTATTCTCTAATTAGACTACTGACACACAGTAGGCACTTGGTAAATACTTATTTTCTGAATGACTACTGGAAATGCTGAAAAGGGTAGGGTAGTAATTCAATGAACTTGGAGTTCATAGTTCCTTTCTGAGGGAAATATTGAAGCTTCTTAATTGCCACCTCATTAACTGATACCTAGTTTTTCAGAAAGGATTATACATAAACTGCTTACTTATATCTTCCCAACTGAGTGTTCAGCCCAAGTTTCTATGCTGCTAATGAAATAGCTTAAATATAAAGAGTTTGCATATTTTACTATCTATATTTATAAGTAACATGGCTCAGCATGCTGATTTAACATACAAACATATAGCCTAAGTAAGAAAGACATATTTTTTTTTACTTTTGTTGGTATCTAAGTGACATAGATATCTTGTTTCTTACATAAAATGATGTATATAGGAAGATTATAAAATAAAAATTTTATATATTTGGGGTCTTTTTAGAGTAGTAGAATTAAACTTAGATGTTTTGGTTTCTGTGTTATTACATGTGTGTGAATGTTTGTATGTGTGTTGGTACCTCTGTGTGTGTGTGTGTGTGTTTACTCATGAATATGTCTGAATGTGAAGACCAGAGTCTTGGGTGTTGTTCCTTAGTAGCCATCCTCTTTGTTCTTTAGAGACAGGGTTTGTCCCTGGGAAATGGGACTTAATCATGCTTGACTGGACAGCCAGGGAAACCCAGGGGTCCCACTTGCTTCAGTTTTCTCAGTTCTGGGATTACAAACTACATGTCTACTGCCACATCCTGCCTTCTTAGTTTTAACACTGGATGTTGGGGCTGCTTGGGTCCTATACTGGTACAGCAAGTGTCTCACCATCTGTGCAATTATCATGCCCTGGATTCGTATCTCAGTTTTCTTGCTTACTGCACTGGTTTTATTTATTGAAATATTTCAATAAGCCATGTCAGCAGGAATTTCATTCTCCTCCTTTTATGTCATCTCATGAATCCAGTTTCCTTATTATGTCATCAAAGTTAATTTTCATTCTCCTTTCTGAGGTATTTAATGCATGTACTCACTGTTTCCCAGCAGTTCTTCATGCCTTAATTGCAGACTATGTTAGGTTATTTCCTTTATAGATTTGCCTTTTCTTCTGTATCCATATTCTAACTTAGATTACTTCATTGAATCTTGACTTCAGCATAGAAGGTCATAGAAACCTGAGATGCACAGAAGGAACATAAAACTTTGTACATATTGCAAGGGCAATTTTAATAGCCATCAAAATTTCATAACAACAAGGACAAACAGATACATATTCGACACTAAGTAAATGTATATTAGTAACTCACCAGCAATAGAAGCACTTTAATAGTGCAATAGAAGCACTTTAATTCACTCTTACCCAGGTGACAAATCACATTGTTGGTGAAACATTCTCAAATTGGATTTGCATCTAACAGACCAAGTAAATATGAACAGACTGTCAAGTCTCCCCAGAAATCACATGTATTTACATTGCCTGCATTTCGGGATAACAAGAGAGAAAGTAAGTATTTCGCTCTTTCAATAGGAATCCCTCACAGGTAAAAAAAAAAAAAGGAAGGAAAGAAGAAATAGAGGTAGAGAGGGACTGTCTGAGTTCAAAGGATTTTTAAATTATAAGGAAAACACATAATCCCAGAGTCAGTGGTCCTTCATCACCCACATACACACATTTCAGGATCCCCAGGGGATACCTGAAATTATAGATTATACCAAACCTCATAAATTGATGTCTTTTCCATCTCTCTTAAGTACGCATCATATGCTATGGCTGCAAAAACTAGCATAATTCCCTTCTTCCTTTGTCTTTGGGAAACAAGACTCATTCCCACTTAAACATTTCTGGATGTACCTTTTCTTTCCTTGCTGAGAATTTGTATCTTTTCATTCAGAAGAAACATTTCAGAGTTTTGCTTTGATCTGTGTTTCCAGCAACACTGAATCAATGGACAAAGTAAAAGTTACTTGAACACAAATGCTATGATATTGTGGTCTGACAGCTGAGACAGATGTAAGAGACTAACAGGTAGATGGCATACACATTGCGGATACTCTGAATGAAGGGGGAGTCAAACGTTGGGCAGGATGGAGAAGAATGAAGAAAGGTGGAGAAAAATGGGGAAAAAAGAAGGATGGAAAAGGATGCAGAAGAATAGAGAATGATGCAGAAGACTAGAGAAGGATGGAGAAGAATAGAGAGAAGGATGGAGAAGGATGCAGAAGAACAGAGAAGGATGCAGAAGAATAGACAAGAATAGAGAAGGATGGAGAAAGATGCAGAAGAATAGAGAGAGATGGAGAAGGATGCAGAAGAATAGAGAGGGATGCAGAAGAACAGAGAAGAATAGTGAAGGATGGAGAAGGATGCAGAAGAATAGAGAGGGATGGAGAAGGATGCAGAAGAATAGAGAGGGATGCAGAAGAAAAGATATGGATGGAGAAAGTGTTGTGAGATTTTTGTCAGGTTATTCACAATGGCACACAATTGAAAACTTAGGATTTCTTTATTTTTAAAACTTCCCACTAACTATGTTCAGACCACAGTTGGCTATAAAAAAATAAAACTAAAGATATGGGGGAACTAAACTACTAGGAGTGCAAAAATGAATGCTAATCAAATCTATAAGTGGGAGACTATGTCATGTGTCCAACAATTGCACTTATCTATTTAGCATCTCTTGCTTTTCCTTCTAGCTTTTTGTTTCTGCTGTCCACAACCTCTAATGAAAAAGAAGCATTTTCTGTTGCTGTTGTTCATTGTGCAATATGAAGATTTATCATTCAAATATCATTAAATAATAAGAACCACTCTAGAGAGAGAGAAAGATTGCAAGAATCAGAGATGGGTAAGGCAGGAGAGAAACTGCATCTTCTGGATATGACTTGGTCTCTGCACTAACGACTTCAGCAACTGTGGTTGCCTGCACAAAATCAAAACAGCATTCTAACACAGCTCAGGGAGGGGTTTATGAGTTCCTACCCCTATTGTTTTCTTCCCTCACTTTTTTAATATTTTATTTTCAAAAAAGAAAACAAGCTATCTTTTTCATTTTACACACCAATCCCAATTCCCACTCCTTCACCTCCTCCCACTCCCTCTACTTTACCTACCACTTTACCCCCTGTCCACCCCTTAGGGAGGGTAAGGCACATTGCTCCAAGGAAGGATCAAAGCCCTCCCCACAATATCGAGGCTGAGCAAGGTATCTATCCAAAGAGAATGGGTTCTAAAAAGCCAGTACAACCAGTAGGCATAAATCCTGGTGCCACTGCCAGTGGTCCCACAGTCTGCCCCAGCCATACAATTGTCACCCAAATTCATAGGGTCTAGCTTAGTCCTATGCTGGTTCCTTCCCTGTTCAGCAGGATTGGGCGAGCTCCCATTTGCTCAGGTAAGCTGTTTCAGTGGGTGTCCCCATCATGGTCTTGACATCTTTGCTCATATTCTCACTCCTCCTACTCTTCAACTGGACTTTGAGAGCTCAGTCAGTGCTCCACTGTGGGTCTCTGCCCTTATGTCCATCAGTTGTTGGATGAAGGTTCTATGGTGACATTTAAGATCATCATGAATCTGACTACAGGGGCAAGGCCAGTCGGGCACCCTCTCTACTATTGCTTAGGGTCTTAGCTGTGGTCATTTTTGTGGATTCATGGGTTTCTTGCTTGCTCCCTCAATTAAAATATCTCTTTCCTTGCTCTCCATCTCTTTCCTTTCCCCGTATTGACTATCCTATTCCCTCAAGTTCTCCTTCCCCCTCCCATTCTTCCCTCCTTGTCCCTTTCCACCCTCCCTTCTCCCACAACCCCCATACTCCTAGTTTTGTCAGGATATCTTGTCTATTTCCCCTTTCCAGAGAGCTATATATGTTTTTCTTAGGGTTCACCTTATTACTTAGTTTAAGAGCTATCATTATTTGATACCTTTTAGAGGAGGAAAATCAGTTTTCCATAAAGCTGTGGCTTCTTTGGATAGCCCCACACCAATGTCTCTGTGTGTGGTACTAATTGGACTCCATGGGTTATTTAGAAATGTGAGGGTACCAGGAGTGGTGGTGCATGACTTTAATTTCATCACTCAGGAGACAAAAGCAGACCAGTCTTGGTGAGCTTCAGTCCAATCTGTGATCTACATAGTGACATACATACATGTCAGCCTTTGTGACATAGTGAGATCAGGTCTTAAAAAACAAGAAATAAACAAGAAAACCAAAACAAACAACAATTTAAAATACACAAAAAATTGTGAACTTAGACATTGAAATTACTAATTATTTTTTTTCCAAAAGGGGCAAGCCATTCAGCCAGTCAACATTAAATCATGGAGAGGTTAAGTGGTTATGCATTCCATTCCTGAAAATCTGGAGAGAGCTAATGTCTTCTTGAGGAGGGAAAGCCAGTTTTCTTTAAGGGCATGTGTAAGTCTTGTAGGTCAATAATGCTCCAGAGGGTGGCCGCATACTCAGGACTATATAGACTACTCAGATTTGATCAATGGGTCATTAAAAAGGAAAAGCAAGACAAAGTTAATGGTGAACGGGTGGTAGAGGTGAATCAGGGAAGAGTTAGAGGGAATAGTTACCAACAAATATACTCAAAGTTCATTGTATAAAATTCTCAAAGAATTAGTAAAAATATTTTTAAGAAATCTCTCTATAACCATTAAAGTCAAAATATCTGCATAAGTAATTTCAGACAATCTCTTGCTGACTTGTAAGCCAGCATGCCAGTAGAGCTGACACTTGGTGTCTTCTGGAAGTTACCAGGTGATGTCAATGATGGGAGGCCAAAGAACCCAATGTGATCATATCACTAGGAAAACAAAAAGTCAATTCATTTGGCTAGGTTGTCACACTATAACATTTAGGGCAAGTGGTTCTAAGTAATACAACTCGAACTACTTATCAATTTTTTTTTGTATGAAAGAAAGAACTCGATTTTATTCAATCTTGAGGTCTAAACATTTGGGAGAGACTTGAGTGAATTTGAAACAGGGTCCATTGTCCAAAATGGACATTATGAATTCTTCATGGAAGCTCACATGTACAGTTTAGTGGTAACCAGTCTAGAAGATTGAGTCTGGGCTCATAAAGGCTTACTGGCTTCAGTAACAGTATGATTAATACTATTAGAATTCTGCTCAAACCACTGACCCAGTGCATATGTGTCCATGGAAGAGAGGTACTGCATATGTTAACTAAAGGCTTCTAGAAATAAATGCTAATGCATTTCAAAGTACAAATTCTGTTTCTGTATTCCTCCAGTTGAGAGTGGCTCAGGACACAGAACTGCATCCTCTCCTAATTGTGGGGGCTGGTAGCCTTCTTTGGACTGTGGCCTCATCATTCAGTTATTTTTAAATGAATATGTATGTATATATATGTGTGTGTATACACACACACACACACATATATATATATATATATATATATGTATATATATATTTGTCTGCAAGCATAAAGATATGTTACCACATACATGCCTGGTGCCCATGGAGGCAAGAAGAGGACTCCAGAATGTCTAAAAGTAGAGTTGCAAATGGTTATAAGCCATTATGTAGGCACTGGGGACCAAATCTGCTCTTAACTCTTGAGTCATAGCTTTGTTAGTCACTCTATCATTTGCCTCAGCAATCATATTTCCTTCTTGTCTTCTGTCTATCAAATCTACTACCCTTATACTTTTATTAAGTTTTCCATCATTGGATTTTGGGGCCACTCAGGAAATCTAGGACAAATTTTCCTGTTCAGTCAGTGACCTTAGTACATATTTGCCATGAAGGTGACATGCATTGTTTTACAAGACAAAGGGTTTTAACTGGCTAGTACTTCCAGCAAAAAAAAAATCAATAAGACATGATATATAAAATGGAGATTTAATCTACATGGTAATAAATCCCCAAACTACAGGGTAGAGATCAGCAAGCTGATGCCCCAGGAGGTACAAAGCTGAAGCACTACTCTGAAGGTTAATAGACAACATACCTGAAAACCAGACCTGGAAGTACATGGTGTAGGTCATCTCTGAAGGCAGTGTGTGGTGCCACCAGAAAGTTCCAGTTTTTCAGATAAGGTCTAGCAGCAGACTTCCACAGAATCCCATCCTTTTTGGAGAAGTTAACTCTCTCCCTTTATTTGAGTCTCCCAATGCCAGAGCAGGGTCCATCATCCATCTCTATCATAGAGGATATTTGGCTGTACACTAAGTCCACTGACTTTAATGTCAGTCTCACCCCTAAATACCCCATTTACAGTCACAGCTGTAGTTGTAGTATTTCCAATGGATTGGACATGGATATCTCTCCCAGGGACTACTGTATGTAGCATTACAACCAAATTCAGAAGATAGAGTGTCAGCAAAAATGGTTTTTGTGCTTAATAAGCTGTACATAAAGATGCCTTGCATTGTAGAGTGAGATCATCCTATGGGACAGCACACATATTAAGATGCTAGACCATCACTTTCTTGACCAGAGTAATGACAGGTGTTAGCAGTAGAATTTAGCTCTCGTTTGTCCATGGGCTCTGATGTATATTCATCATTGCTATGACAGCCTTGGAGGAACACCTGTGCTGGTGCAGTAACTGACTTGCTTGGATTATCTAGACCCCAGACTTCTAAGCATCTGAGTCCCTGGCTAACAGCTTTAAGAATTTGGATCCTATATATGAGCATTGTTTTCTCAAAATTGAGCAAATGAGTATGAAGATCTAGGATTATCTGTGCAAATGTACTCATCTGTATCACCCTTGTCAAACAGTAAACACACTGATTTCTGAATGCAAGAGAAAGCCAGCCTCACTGGACTAGAGTCCTGACACCAGGACTGTTGACTTCCTGCTTGAAGGGCATTGTTCATAAAGTTCGTGCGCTTCTAATCACTACACTATTGCAAGAAATACCATTTTAGAAACTTGGTTATTTATGAACCTCGTAGAGTTCAAGATTGGAAAAAAAAAGAGACCCAAATTTATCTTTGCATATACAAATAGATAAGGCCACCTTTAATTTCATGTTTGATTTTTAGGCTTTACATGTTCCCAAGCTGAGACAGGGTATCACGTAATGATTGTTGTTTTAGGGAACATTCTGCATTTTCAGGGTAGAACCCTGTCTTTTCTGGGCATCTTCTCTGAACCGTAGGATTGCCTCTAAATGGCATTCCATGTCTTCAATCATAATAGGGATGTCTGAGAGGAATGTCAATGAATAGAATAAGTAAAATTAATTGTGCTGTGTTTTCCTGTGCTTTGTTGACAAGTGTGTCCCTTGATCTTGTTCTACCCAGGTTCCACATCAGTGAACCAGCTCTAAGAGAATAGAACTGGCTGAGTCCCCATGAGGAGGAAAGGCAAAGTTGTGACTGGAAGCTGTTCCAGTTCCAGTCAAGATAAATGGCTGTTCTTTTGATGGGAAGGGTCAAGTTCATCAACTCACAGCCAAGTGACTAATGAGTCTCCCCTTTCAGTGATGTGATTTTATATTGGAGATACGTTAGGAAGGGCAAACATTTGGAGCAGCAGTTAGCAGATTCTTTAATAAGGCACTAATGCATATCAGCCTGTGTTGTTGCCTTAGATCAGAATAATATATCATGAACAAAATTACTAACCTAAGCATGCAATAATCGGTGCATACTTTAAAAATTATAATAACTTGGGAAATTAGCAGCTTAATGGAAAGAATTAGATCTTGATATTCATTTAGTTATTATTAAGAAATAACATGTGTTTTTGTCTTGTTAATGTTCCTTGTTTTATCTCATCCATTTTGTACTAGAGGGTTGTTGACTGAGTTTTCTGTCCTATCTGGTTCCCTCAGTCCAGAAGTAATCACACAGAGCTCTACATTAATTATAAATTGATTGGCCTATTAGCTCAGGCTTCTTATTAACTCTTATAACTTATATTAGCCCATAATTCTTATCTGAGTTAGCCACATGGCTTGCTACCTTATTCGGTGAGGTAGTCACATCTTGTGTCCTCTGAGTCACACTGCAGACTGAGTTTTCTTCTTCCCAGAATTCTCCTGTTCTCATTACCCCACCTCTACTTCCTGCCTGGTAACCCCTCCTATACTTCCTGCCTGTCTATTGGCCAATCAGCATCTTATTAAAAATAATACAAGTGACAGGATAAAAGACCATTGTCCCGCAGCAGAGGGTCTTGCCAATAGTTAGCAAAATAAAAAGTAAAGGAAAATTGTATTACTGAGAATAACAAGTGGTGGTCATGTACATTATCAATGAAGAAAAGTAATTCCTTTAAAATTTACATTATTATAAAATTAATTTATATTTTGGGTTATGAGCCTAGCCTTTAATGGCTGAACAATGTTTCCAGTCCATAATATAAATTTAAAAAACTTAATTTTCCAGTGAGAAAGAAAAACTGTTGAGAAATAAAATTATATTGTGTTTTTGCACCTACATTAAATCAAAAGTAATGAATAATGGTAGCCAAATATTTGTTTATCATGTTTTCAAGTATAGGAGGAGATTTCCTGTCCCATAGCTGCTCTTAAATAAACACACTGAGGCTTATATTAATTATAAATGCTTAGTCAATAGCTCAGGCTTATTACTTACTAGCTCTTACATTTTAAGTTAACCTATGTTCCTTATTTATGCTCTTCTATGGTGGTGGTACCTTTCCTAACATGGCACATTCGCCTCCTGCTTCCTCTGTTTCTGGCTGATGATGCCAGACTCTGCTCTTTTTCTTCCTAGCTTTCTCCTTGTCTGGCTCTCCTGTCTAGTCTTATTTTGTTCAGCTATTGGCCAGTCAGCTTCTTTATTAAACCAGTCACAGCAACAAATTTTCACAGTGTACAGAATGTTTGTTTCTTGGCATTCACGCTTACCACAAGATGCTCAAACATTGTACCGTAAGAAATTTTGAATATGGGTGCAAATAAGACTGTTATTTGTTTTAGACAGCAATTAAGCAGTGCCTCCATTTATTTGAAAACAAGACACTTATCCAGTTAAGTGTTCCTCTAACAATATGCACATCCAATTTATATCAAGAAACACTCCATTTATATCAAGTGAGCATTCAGGGAAATTTTGTGGATAAGCATCTGTCCACCAGTGCAATAGTGGGAACATTCAGCACTGGCTTATCCACTTGGTAGTGTTTGCTGGAAATATAGTTTCCAAATTAGCAGTGTCTACTAGCCTGACATTGAGTAATGTTTACAATATACTTTGAAATACAAAACATTATAAGATAATGTATAATAAATCATACTGAAATTAAACTCAGCTTTTTTTCTGTTGTTGTATGTATGTTGGAGGGGTGTAGCAGAGGTCAAACCATGCCCACTCCAGTCTTTAAGAATGGCTATTCTATTATTAGATGAGCAGACAATAAACATACATTGTTTTATTTTTATTTTTATTATATGTAGGTGCTATATGTGTAAGTGTGTGTCCATGCATGATATAGTATGCTCCAGAAGTATGAGGACAATTCTCAGGAGCGGAGCTGGTTTTCTCATATATCCTGACTTAAGGGATTTAAGTCAGATTATCAGGTCTGCACTGAAAATGCATTTGCCTGTTAAGCCAATTGGTCTGCCTCAAAATTATTATTTTAGTCTCTATTCTTTGAGGGTTTTGTTTTTAAGAAGATTTTATGTGTAAAATCCCTGCATAGACATGGCAATAGTGATCTTAAAGCACCTGGGAGAGTGATCTCATGTACACATGCTGCAGTAGCTGAACGCTGTGTCATTTCAGTGTTTGTCCACACCATGTAACAATCCAAGCAGAATGGGTTTCCTGCCCATCATGTCAAACGCATAGAATTTCTTTGGCTTGAAGATACTACTAACATGGTTCCTACCAACCATTTGAAACCTAAGATTTCAGAGTTGCTCTGCTATGCTTTCGTCTTACGGAGTGGGACTCACATTCAAGTCAAAAAGTAGCTGGTTCCTCCCATAACATTTATATCCCTCCCTGATGAACTACTGAGCAATTCTTTCCAGGAAGAAAGAAGTCAACTAAAATATAAAACTATCTAAAATATAATAGACTCAAATGGATATTTATTAACTATTCCTTAGTAAAATTATGAAGTTAGATTAGAACATGTGTCTCTTTAGAAGGTTAGAGTGTTCATGCTGAAGCAGAGACATCAGTGACATAATTATTGTTTTCTTTTGTAGAAATGAGTTCCACAGTCTCACAATTGGCCTTGATTTGTGTGTGTTTATGTGTATGCATGTGCATTAAAGTCGGGACTTTTGACTTTCTGTCCAGTTCTCTGCACAGAAAGGCCTTGGGATACTCACCCTGAACCATTAGTTGTTTTCCCTTTGACAATTTCTAACTGAAAACTGACTCTCAGATGCATTTTGGTGAAGAAATTGTGACATCCTTTCAGTGGACTGAGCTGCCAGCATTGCTCTCTCAGCAAGTGAAATCAGAGCAATCGCACTGCGTTATGTCTCCTTCTGAAATGCTGAAGCCATTTGTGAGCTCTCATTAAGCTCCTTCTGGCATTTTGTCAGAAGGAAAACAATTTAAGAATTATATTTTGCAATATGATACATGCTTTGGAAGAGAACATAATTCAGATCATTTAGCTATGCAGCTATATTTCCAGGTCAACCTAAATATAGAGCCAACTATCTTAAAACAGTGGATAAAGGAGGGAAGGACTTGTGGTGGAGTTTTTAACCTACTCCGTTCTGAGAGGAGAGCACTTGCTCTGTGTGCTGGGTGCAATGTGGAGCATGCACATCTAAGGACAGTTTATTAGTGCTAGAGAGAAGGGCTCAAAACACGAGTGCTTTAGATAGGGTGAGGGAATTATGCTTCAATTTTCTTATTCCTCTTGTATTTATATGAAATTTTTTTCTATACCCTTATTCATGTGCTCTCACCAAAATCCTCTTCTAAAAACACTAAGTGCCTACCTGAGCTTTGAGCTTATACAAATATGATCCCTAGCAATACTAGCTCAGAGGAGACCAACTGGAGGGAAGGCAACACTGCACATTGATAAAGTGTCTGATGAAAGAATGCAGTTTAAGAAACGCCAGCCAGTAATACTTATCCTTATAAATCTCCAGCTCAATGGAAAGAAATGGTCACATTTGTGAAGTAGTGTGCATACAACATTCTGTGCTTTTGTGACTTTTTTGTCATCCAAATAAAGTTTCAACAGTGTCCTTTGGTCAGATGAGGTGGCCCAGACACCTGGGAAAATTTGCTTTAAGACACAGATTTATAATAGGCATATAAGCTTAAGATCACCCAACAATATTGTTGCCTTGCTGCACAAAATCTTTATAGAACTATTGGCTCCAGGAGAAAAAAATATATTAATAAATAAGAGCAGTGAGGTAAATGACAGACAGTGGTGAAGGAGAGAGTAGGGACAATATCTGAACTGGTTTTCCCATATATTTCTTTTCCCATGGTTGCTCATTCACTCGCTCCATTAGAGTGATCTGATTTGGGCGGGTGGTTAGGTGAAGGTAACTTTTGGTAAATGTGCTGGCTAGGCTTATGTCAACTTGACATGAGCTAGAGTTATCTAAACAGAAAAAGCCTCAATTGAGAAAATGTTACCATAAAATCCACATGTAAGACATTTTATTAATTAGGAATTGATGGATGAGAACCTAGCCCATTGTGAATAATGCCATCTTTGGTCTGGTGGTCCTGGGTTCTATAAGAAAGTAGGCTGAGCAAGCAAGCCATGATGAGAAAGCCAGTAAGCAGGTCTCCTCCATGGCCTCTGTATCAGATCCTACCTCCAGGTTCCTGCCCTGTTTGAATTCCTGTCCTGACTTCTTTTGATGATGATAATGATACAGAACTGTAAGCTAAACAAACCTTTTCCTCTCCAAGTTGCTTTGGTTATGGTGGTTCATCAAAGCAATAGCAACCCTAACTAAGACAGTAACTAAGCAAGATTCAATCTCTGTGTTTTGGGGGCTCTATGATCTTCAGGCATAACAGGTGCTGATGATAGAATCTCAGCTCAAGAGACAAGAAATCAGAGATCCATGTCCTTTCTGTTGTTAAAAAACTTCTAATGGATAACTTCATTCCTTAATTGTTTGTAACATGTAGAAGAGAATTATTTGACTAATTATACAAGAGAGCTGGCTAGAGCTTACTTTTCTCTAGAGGCCAATAACGTGTCCAAAAATCCAAGTCGAGGAAGGCATTAAAGGGACACAGAACCCAACCTGGAAGAAGTCTGACTCAGTCCTGTCAAGCTGGAACAGAGTACCCAGACTTCTACCTTCAGAAGGAGCCATTTATCTCTCACCGATCTGGAATCTGGCAAGTCCAAGATCATGACAGAGTCCAATTGAGTTTGCTGGTGATGCTGATGTCTCTACTGACAAGATGGCGTCTTTAATGTGGTATAAAAAGAAGAAATCTTTGCTCTCAATGTGGAAGAAGAGATGGAAGGATGAAAGGGCCACACCCCCTTTCTCAGCCTCCATGATCTCTACACTACTCAAAAGGTTTCATCTTCCGATACTGTTGAATTTGGGGTTGATTTTCTGAAGACAGCAAAGTAATACCTTTGTAAAAAGAGGTCCCTTGGGGTTGTGTCCTAACATGTTGGCTTGGGAAGGCACATTAAATGTGTAGAAAATGTCAATTGCTCAGATGTGGGGACAACATGGAAAACAGAAGAAATTATACTTATGAATGCAAGTAAAAAAACCCATTGGACAAGTAAAATCTCTTACAGTGGAATGCAGACTGATAAAAACAGAATATTTGGAGACAGACTTAATGTGTCCTGTTAGGTTTTATTCTGTAGAGTGAACATTTGCTGTACAATTAATAACTAAACTGTTGGGCAACACTATGATTCCCTGTGAGTATCCTATTTTTTATTAAGTTTTAACTATGAGTTCATTTTGTTGGTGGTTTTCTAAGGATTTATTCTATCACTTATATTTGGACTAACAGCATGTACTTTCAAATCAAATGAACTGAGAATGTAGCATTCTTCTGTGATGTCTCTACTAAACATGTGTAATCAGAATGATGAGGATGGGAAGCCAAAGCTAGGAGAGTGGTATGGAATTAACAAGAAACAAATACAGAGGGACTGTACCGCATGCGGGTTGATTAAAGAGACGTTGCACAACCAAATGACCTTGATGTTGAACTGATCTTTAGAAAGCAGTTATCAAAGACAATTGGGTGATTGATAAAATGTGAGTGTAGACTAAAATCACAACTCTTAGATGGCAGAGTCTTGCCAGCTGTGCTGCGGTTTGGAAATGATTGCAATGGGCTACCTATCATAAACAACTGCCTGCCTATCAGAAACTACCTACCTACCTAGGTTCTTGCTCTTCTACTCTTATCTATCACCTATGCAAGCATAGAATGTGAGGGCATCGGGCATCAGCTGATGTGGCAAATGACCTAACACGGGGGAATAGAAATGATGACTTGTGTGTGATTTGTGCAGATCTCTTTTCAGGTTTTTGTAACTTCTCTGTACATTCACAGCTAGAGTGATGCATAAAAGAAATAACTAAGTAAGCATATATTTAGATGATAAATATATGCCAGTGCTTTGAAAACTAGTTGAGATGGATGATCATTTTTATATAATCAACTAAAAATGACCATTTAAACAACAGAATAGTCCCAGATAACTTTCCTGGAAAACCTTAAAACTTCAGGAACAAGAGAATCTACATGATCTTAAAGTGAAAGTTGAGTACTAGAAATAGACTTGCTCTTGATTTGGATGTTTAGAAGTACATATAGGATGCGTGCTAGCATGAATGCCTGACGAGTTGTGCCCAGGGCAGTGCATAGTTAGCAGGCAACGGCATATGCTGTCTAGCCTGATGACCTGAGTTCAATCCTTATGACCTATATGGTAAAAAAGAATACACTTCTGATTGTGTTCTAAGGCCCTCTCCCCATATATTCTATGTCATGGACATATGTACTCTCTCTCTCTCTCTCTCTCTCTCTCTCTCTCTCTCTTACACACACACACTCACACTCACACACATTAAATAATTATATTTTTAAAAGAAAATGGGATGGTATAATGTATATGCCTGCTTGCACATAATGTGACAGCTTTAATAGAACAGCTTGCAAAGATCTCTGTGGACGAGGAAGTGGTAGTTATTTATGTCTGTGTATTTGTGTGGTCTTTCAAGCTCCTTGATTTTGTAGCATCAGATGCTCTGTGAACTTTCAGAACATTCCATCCTACTCTAACTTGTTCTTTTCAAAACCCACTTAGTATTTGCTTACGTGCATGAAATAGCATAAACATTCAATCCTAATTGTTGCTGTTGAAAGATGGTGGGAAGAAAGAAAAGCCACGGAAGATGTTTCTTTAGCTCACATGAATGGTGTTTTCCACTTCCCCAAACTTTATTTTCTCTTCCCATCTCTGTTTTTTATGATGGGCTGCATCCCAAAGCCATCTTTCAGGGCACTTAAAAAGCCTGCAGAACCCATTCCATGTATGTTGATCTACTGTGAAAACAAATACCTTGAGTGCTTGCTCTGTGGCAGCGTCAGCCATTAATGTTGGCAGTTGGTACGGGTGGCATTGGTTGGCCTACTGCCCAGACAATGGCTTGTGGGTGGGAACTCTGTCTCAGAATTCTGACAACTTTTGGTTTTTCATTTTGTCTCTTATCCTTGTGCACGGATTAAATTTGGTGCCCATTGCCTTTTTTCTCTGTATAATTCTTATCTTTCATCTTTATTGAAAGAGAATATTGCAAAGGAGCAGACAGACGCTACACTTCAGTCTTGGACCATGCTGCTGGGAATTACATGGTTGTACCACGGCAAGAGATCTTCATGGTTGAAATGCTGCACATAAAATGGAACCAAACTAGGGGAGGAAATGCCCACAAGCCCTTTGCTTTCCAGAATTGTATGTGCTGTGATGTATTTTCTGAAAGCCACCCAAGTATAACTATTTATTTTAACTAAAGTAATCGAGATTAATGTCAGCAGTTATGACACACACTGTCTGCTAAAGAACACATAGCACAATTGCTCAGGGCAAGCTTCATTAAGAAATCAGATAAAATTAGTAAAACTGATTATATTTCAAAACTCAGCAGCAGCTAAAATTGCCATTCAGGAGCTTCCAATTAACACAATTGGTCTTGTTCACAATCAGCTATTGTAATCTCATTAGCTTATTATATTTTAATCACTATGATAACAGCACAGCAAAATTTATTTTATTTTCCATGTCTAAAAATTGGCCAAATTGGGCATGTGGCCTACATAGCATTAGACGCAGGGACCTTTGGAATTTGGCATCTCACTCATTCTTTTGGGAGAATTAATCCAATCAAATGTCAACCACACATAGGTCCCCTTTCCCTGAGAGTGAGACACGTGCTGCAAACAGACATCTAATTTGGCATCTACTGATGGGGGGATTAATTATGTAGCTGACACTGTGGCTCAAAACATTTTGTAATGGTATTTGGAGAATTCATAGTTCCTGTAACAAAGGAAAAGGAACATGGAAGAGAAAAGAGGAAAGGAGACCGACTTCCCTAAGCACCCATGTTTAACGTCTGTACCTTTCTGTTTTACTGTCTTGGTTCACAAAGATGTTCTGAAGATACCATCTTTGCAAAACTGTGAAGTCTTTTGTTGTTGTTGTTACTGTTATTGTTGTTTTGGTAAAAGCAGCCAGCATGCAACTGGGAAGCTTGTGTTTCCCAGATTCCTGGTACTTCCTGCTTCAATCAGATTATGTTCTATTGAAGGCAACTGGGGTGTAACAGTCCACTACAGAAAGCAATAAGTTGCCCTATTTTTAGGCTGAAAGTGCTGTGTGTTTTATGGTCTGCCTCTATCTTGCACACCAGAGATGTGTCTGTGGCTAACGCCATAATAGGATTTTCCTAAATGGCAGAAAAATACAAATATTCTGACCAACCAGCTTGCAGAGGTTGCTTATTTTCTGGCAAGCTTTAGAACTGTGTTTTGCCTCCACCTCTTAAGGCTGTCTTTGATTTGCCTTTTGCCTGATGAGGGTTTTTACAATAGGCATCATGATCATTAATTGTGTGCTGCGAACGAAAACAAACAAGAGGCACTGTGCCAAGAGACTTGAATCCAGGTTTTGGCAGAACCACATGAAACAGGAAAGGTGGGACAAGGGAAATATCTGTAGCTGAGCATGCTGGGAAGTTAAGAAATCCTCCCATAGCCTTGACCCCCCACTATGCTATTTGGAGCAGTAGCGACTAATCCTATCTTTAAAAAACAGCTATTCAGCTGTTCGGCAGTTTACGGTATTTTCCAGCCCATAAATAAATAAATAAGGGAAAGTAGCCTTGAAAATCCCAGGAGGGAAAGTTAAATGAAAATGGAGGATAGAGTCCTTCTGTGACTATCATATTACCATACCTAAGCACTGAAAAGGTGAACGTTCATCATTATTAAAATCATTCAATTTGTGTCTTTAATTATAACTTTTGGGGGCATGAATGGCTCCAGAGAAATTAGTCTTCTATTTGCTCCATGAAAGAATTTAATAAGTAATACATTATGTTAACTGATTTTTAAAAATCCATTTAATTTCTTCGTGAATTCTATTTTAGGCTGATGAGTTCTGATATTAGAGAATTTTCTATCCAATGTCTCTTGCTCAGATGGTCATAGAGCATTGTTCCTTAAACCATGAGGTTCTGAACTTGGTGTGTTTACAATTGAACTTATATGTCATTTAATTTGAGGCTCCTTCTATTTAGCTGTGTGTTAACCAGCTCCACTCCGATCATTTGAATCATGGTCCCAAGTAGCCTTTGAGCCATCACCTCCATTTCTAATGGTGACACTGTATATTTAGAGAGACTTGGGTTATGCAATCAATAAATCTCCCTTTCCATGTCTGATAGGTGACCAGGAGGTAACATAGGCTACGTGACAAGAATAGGTAAGAGTTCTCCAGATAACTAAGCAGAATATTATTACTGAAGGTAAATACCAATCTATTACCAATTAATATCCAAATAATGAAAATTATGATGGTAGGGTGTCCTTGGGAGGTGAGATGGTGTGGAATGCAGTAATAAATGCTTACATTTTAGCATGTCATAATGGGGCTGTAATAAATACTTACAGAGGAAACTGGAGAGATGACTCATAACCGGAGAGTGCTTGCTCCACCGATATAAGTTCAATTCCCAGTATCACTGTAGGTGGCTCATAGTCATCAATTGTAACTCTAGCTCCAAGGGATCCGATGCCTTCTTCTGCATTTTGCTGGCGCTGTGTGCATGTGGCATTCACTCACACACATACACATAAATGAAAAGAAAGAAAATCAGCCTTTAAACACTCTCATTCAGAGAATGAATTCAGTCATCCCATGGTTCAGCAAGGCCAAGGCTAAGTTAGCATTAAGATCCAAGTAGGTTCCGACGGGACTTCATCTGAGCACTTGGACATCCATAATGGTAAGTAGTATCAGATACAGTATTTTCTTTGAAGAAATGTACCTGAGAAAAATCACAAACATATGCCTAGTCCTATTAGAAGTGGCCAGTTAGGTCAGAGTGTGCACTTGTAGTAAATACTTAGGGGACTAAACTCAAACCAGTTTTCAAGATGCTCTGGGTTCAGCCGCCCCCCCTTTCCTGTTTTACAATACCCTATGCCCTTCCTGACGATGGATTTTCTACTCCCCTCCCCATATGCTGTTTTTAATTCTTTCTAATCATGTCGACTTGGATCTCTCTAAAACTACATTGCAAAATATGTAAGTATTCTTCAGGTGAAGCTAACAGTAGATTGTCATGATTCTAATAGGGACATTGCTCTCTATGTAGCTTATACAAATTCAGTAAGTATGCGCAACTGCATTATTCTCAGATTTCTTTATTTAGAGTTGGTGGAGGGATCTATAAAGTGCTGTTCTGCAGGCATGAGTACCTGTGTCTGAATCCCAACTACGCACATAGGCAGCTGGGCTCAATGTTATACACCTGTATTCTCAGTGCTGGGGGTGTGAAGACTGGAAGGTCCCTGGGGAAGTATTGGTTAGCTCTGACTTCAGAAGTAGGTGGATGGCATTCTTGAAGATGATACCCAAGGCTGTCCTCCAAACCCCACACATAGAAGCATAAATGTGTATCTAAACACACACTATATATGAATGTACAAGAACATGTATATATACACATTGACACATATGAATAAAATTTTCTTATACTTAGCTTGAATCATGTGAAGCTACTACTTTTATGGGTCAAAAGTTAATGATTTCATATGATTTTTTTTGACTTAGTGTTTCTAACACATTCTTGCTATTTGGTCTTTTAAAGCAATACAAAAAGAAGAGCATGGTCCATGAGGGCATACTGTTTTATTAGAAAAAACTTTGGATGTGCTACTAATCATAAATAATAAAATGCTAGTGATATTTACTATATTAATGTATACATAGGTAGGAGTGCACCCCATCCACTGCCTAGGCTGGCTTGCACAGGTGGAGCAGCAGATTTTGTGTGCCTAACAGAAGATCAGAGGTCCACGTTTTCAGCTTCCCAGGGTACTAATTGTTAAACTACTCATGTTCGGATTAGTAGCTAGGGAAAAGCCAATGAAACTCTCCAAGTGTGGACAAACAGGAATAAAGTTTGTTGACTCATTCATTTGAAAACTAATTATTCTTTTTTTTAATTGAGTGAACATTTATCTAGTAGCCACCATGTGCCATTTAGTCATGTCCAATTCACAGGCAACTGCAGAAGTTGAACAAAACAGCTGCATGCCTTTTGATTATATAGTTTACTATTGTCTTCTTTCTAATATTCTATGTTCACTGGTTAGAGAAAGTTATAAGGCATAGAGAGGAGTCCTAGAAATGCCTCGAAGTTTAATCTTGTACCTAGAGGAGCTATGTAAGAATACTCCAGTTTTTCCTGATTTCCCAAGAGATTCTGGTGCCGCCTCTTAGTTCCATTGTCCCAGTACTTCAGATACTTGCTCAATTTCTAATTCATAACTTTCACATCGGGGGATTTCAACCTTGATCCTGCTGACTTTGGGAGGGAGGAATGTGTTCAGTGAGTGGGTTGTGCTGTGCTTTGTAATCAGTTTCCTTGGCGTCTACACGTCAGGGAGATACAGACCACATCTCTCCTTCCAGCCTCCTGTATCCTGTATCAACCAAAGATGATTCCAGATGCTGTTATATCCAGGCAAGGTTTCAAACTGCTCATTTGGATAATAATAAAGACAGGAGGATTAGGAGCTCAAACTACATAACAAGTTTGAGGAAAGTCTCACACAGGAGACCTGGGTATTGTCAGTGCACAATAGTAAGCTATACTATAATTTTAGGGAAATGTTTTCTAAGAAAACGGTTTTCTTGGGATGAGGCAGTCCATAGCCCCGACTATTTATTACTGCCATACCACCTATGTAGCTATAACTAGCACAATTTTAACCTTCACTGTGGATGGAATAGGAAATACAATTGTAAAGTGCTCAGGAATTATTGTCTTCCATGAAGCTGATAAGAATGTCTCTGAAAGTTAATAGGTTAGCGAAGATCCAAGATCCCTTTGCTCCCTTCATTGTTAACGACTGCAGTTGTGCATATACAAAGCTCTCAAAGTACAAAACAATTGAATAATTGGCTTTAGCACACTAGGAACATAATTCTAGTTCCAAACCTCACCTCTGCACAAGTCCTGGGGTATTTGAACTCCAGAGAGGTGACCAGTGTCTAGCAGGCAGTAGAGGCACAACCAGGGACCTGCCTTGGGTTCTCATCCTTTATCTTTCATAAGGAAAGCTAAGATATTTTGTTTTCTCCTCAGGAAAATGAAATGAACTTGGAGTCTTCAAAAATCTTGGCATGTAAAATAATGCACCAAAACCCCAATTTGGGGACTGCCGTGTTTGTGTTCCCTAGTTAAGCACCGTAGATATCAACACTCAATGGTATTCTCTAAGCTCAGCCAGTGAAGAGGATAGGCTTGTTATCTATCAGAGCACATTTTACTTTTTGACAAGTAAAAGGCAGCGTGGGGAATGTAGGAAAGCTGAAATGAAAGCCTAAAAGAAAACTCATATAGCATCTGCTGTCCTTTATTCCCGGGCGGTCTTTCAGAATATCATGCGATGAGCTTGTTCTGATTTAAGATCCGATGATTTGGTTTGAAAAGAAAAAAGAAAGAAAGAAAAGAAAAGAAAGAAAACAGGGAGAGGGGCTGGATATAGCCTGCCTGGCAGCAAAACGAGATGCAAAAATCTTCTCAAATAATTGGAAACACGACTGATTTTCCGCAGCCAATGCCAGTGGCATCTTAGTTTATCCATCTCTCTCTCTCAGCTGAATTTGTAAAGTGCATTATCTTATCGGTTTTAAAGTTTCCACGTCACTTATTTGCAGGGGGAAAATGTGAACAAATCACCCATGATGGATTGCCTAATTTCCCAGACTGAATAAACCAGGTTTATGAGATTGCTGATTCCTGGATTATTAGTGAACAGAAACATTGATCAATTTTCAACCTAAAAGGAAATGCTTGCCAAATTATTTCATTTAAATGGTTTCATTATTGTAGCCATAGTGTTGGAAGTGAGCACACTAGGGAGAGAGCTGAGGAGTGTCTTCTGCGGGAGTTCACCTTTGCTTTTCCTGCTAATATTGACTTGAGCCACAGATGTCAGAAGACCAGTAATCGCTCTACGTGAAATCATCTTTGATCAAAAAGCCAGAGGAAGCGAGAGCCAGAGAAATACCACTTCCTACCTAGAAAAATATGGGCTCAATTTAATCCCCTGTAAATTTCTTCTGGCTTCATCTATAAAATCTAGAGAATAAGGAAAAATCAAATATGATGGAATCATATTTTTTAAAATTACATGAATCATTTTAGGTTCATTGTCTGTGGAAGTTGCCCTCGATGGTGAGCGAGGAGAAGAATTCATATTTGTTAACTGGAACCTTCTGAAAAGGGCTAACTTCACAGATGCTCAAAATGGTTACTCTCCACTGACAGCAGCAATAATACAATCATAACTCGCTCTTTTTTTTTAACCTTTGAATTCAATTTAAAGAGCAGTCACAAAAATAAAATTGGGTGATATTGCTGTCTAAATTGTAGACTTTGAATAGCAAGACACATAAATTAGAATATAGTCTGCTTTCCATTTATTTTATTTTATTTTTTTTAGTGTCTCTTGCTAGAAAAGAGAGTCCTGGTTTCTTTTTTCTCCTTTTCTTCCTTTCGCTTTTTCCTCTCCAGCGCCTTTCATGCTTAATGTCTTAGCGAACATCAACACTTCCCAATAGTCATTGCGAGGGGAGGCAGCATCTCCTTACAAGAGGCAAGAAGGGAGTTAAAAACTTTTGTGCAAGTAGACTTCACTGTGAAATGTTATCTTTGGTTAGTTCAAAGGTTCCCAAAGATATAAATTCTTCAGCACTGCCCGGAGGTGCTGGGGATGTAAATTGAATACTTTTCCGTTTGTAGACGGTTCCCGCAGTAATGTGCATCTCCTCTGTGAGTGAGGGCTTGGGGATTTTTCAATTACCAGAGTCTGAAAACTCGGAGATTCTTTAGGGCAGAAAAAAATAGATTCTTCTCAAAGTTGAGCCACTGATGTTCAAATTAGCTGCCAAAAGCTCTGTAATGATCCGTGTTCCGCATTTTGCTAAACAGGGAAAAATGGCCCATTTTTGTCAGGGAGAACATAACCTCTTCTACCCATAGCCGTGAATAACTGCTGGCCAGGTTAGGCGATAGGTTAAAAGTGAAATAAATTGCTCATGTGCACTGTATATAACAGACTGATGCTATTTCCAAAAAGATTCAAATGAACTTCTTTATATTTTTCTGCTGGGAGTGCTGAAATCAGAAAAGTATCATTTTTAGGGTTCTTGATATTTTACATTTTTACAAAAATAGTGATTGAAGAAGTGATACTATGGTGTATAATTGGTGAGACTGTCTTGCTGCCTACCTCGCTAAGAAGTCACCAATGGTGTATAATTTAAAATTAGGTAAACTTTAAAACTGCCAATAAGACAGCAAGCTAAAACCATCAAAATGAACAAAAAGAAATTTCTATCTAAATCTGTTAATTCATTCTTACAAGATGCCTTCAATATTAAAGTTAACAATTAAGTTTCCATATTTTCTCTTATAATAGAGCTGAGATGCATTAGAAGTAATAAAACAAGTCAACATGAAGAAAAAGTCACAAAAATGAACAAAAGAAATAAAACAACACTCGTGTCTTCTGACCCTTATATTAAGAATGAATTGTGGGCAAATGATGTCTGAATTAGAATGGCAGCTATGGTGGGATTTTTTTAACCAGGAAAAAAATATTGTCTAGTTGTTTTCCTTTTTGTATTACTAAACAACTGTTCTTTTCCAATGCTTGTATCGGAAGGATCTGTCTCCAGACAGTTTAGAGTTCAGATCCAGACACCCTTATTTTCCAAAGGAGCGTCTTTCCTAAGTAGGTCAGATACTTTCCTTTGTCATTGTTTGCAATTTTTATGTTTGGTGTCAATGCAAACTGCTTTGGATAGAAAAATAAATCATAATAAAAAACCCCTTTATGCATGTAAACAGACCTGTGTCAAACAGAAGCTCATGGAACAATCATTCTGCAGGACAGTTTTAATCCACAAGAAAAGAAGAATGACTTTTTTTTTTAAAAAAAAGGATATTATTTAATTCCTTACAGAGCCTTTTATTTGTTCCATACTTCCTGAGCATGGGACTTTAGGAGATCCGGGGAGAGAGTAAGACATAAAAATATGAAGGGAAAACACAATTAAGCTTAGGTCTGAATACTTCCTAAGTCAGGCAGGGCATTTAAACTTTGTGTTTTAGGGGGGGTGGGTCTGGGGGGGAAAGGGGAGGTAGAGGAGAAGGACTGGAAGGAGAGGAGGGAGCGGCAACTTCTATCAGGAATGTAATATATGAGATAATAATAATTATAATAAATCCTTGTGTTTCCATTTAATAAGCCTACATTGAGAAACTACTATATTGCAAGCAATAAGTCACAGATAGAGACCTACAATTTTATTTCATCCTAAGGCTTTTCTATAAAGAAAATAAAATTTAAAAAATTGAAATGTTATAGTAATCAATGCTTAGAAAAAAATTGAGTTGCAATCTTGGAAACCAGTTTTGCGGTATATGCTGATTTCAGGCCAGCCTGAGCTGAACCTGTCTCAAAACCTCAGACAAAGTGTACAACCAGGAGTCTACAAACATAGAAATGTTTATGAAGGAGAGAACAGACAAATACACTGAGTCTTGGAGATAATAAGAAGCAAAGGAGGGAGCCAGGCTAGAATTTTTAAGGTACTTCTTAGCAAAAGTGCAGAGGGGTCGACACCAAGGCTGACTTCTTGAGTTCAAATCTTGAGCCCCACGTGATGGGAGGAGAAAGCCAGCTCCACAATGTTGTTCTCTGGCTTCAGCATGCACAGCATGGAATGCCTGCGTGTACATGCATGCCCTCACAATTACTAGCGATAAATGAATAAAATCTTAGGGCAGAGTAGTATGCAATTCGTGATACTTATAGGGAACACCCACATTTTCGTGACCCAGAGGGCACACACCGGTTATGGAGTTCAAGAAGTGAATGATATTCCTGGTAAATAAAACCAGTCCAAGAATGCTAGGAGTCCCACAAAATTTAGTGTTCTGTTTCTTCTTGACTCCTTGTGTTGAAAAGCAAATTAGATTAAATTAGCATTGCTTTGACAATCACTTAGGCTTTTTTTATGAGTGGTCAGACTTTTAGAAGCCAAATGAACAGCAAAAACAAAAATAAAACAAACAAAAACCAGACTGCAGAAAGTCTGTTGCTGAATAAATAGGCAGCATAATGGCCAGTTCAATACAGGTTTATTCCTTAGCTCCCCGAGGCATTCCACTAGACTGTGCAGTTCTATCCGGAGTAGACTGAAAGAGCCAGGCATGGTAACTTGTGCCTGCAATCCCAGCTCTTGGGAGGTTGCTGCACGAGCCTCATAAGGTTGAGGCTACCTAGGCTAGCTACGGAGTGCCAGGCCAACCTGGGCAGCAGCGTGAGAACATGTCTTCAAAAGTACTCAGACAGAGAGGTGGAGGAATTCAAATGAATGGTTATTCCCCTCCCTAAAGATAAAAGCAAACGAAATGGAATATAGAGGGAAACCAAAAAGCAAAAACAAAAAATAAAACAGGATTATGACCATACTTTGAGATAAATATTATGCAAAGATCCTGAAAAGAAGTATTTGAAAAATTGAGTATAAATGGTTAAATATATTCCCCCTTAAAGTGAATATTATTAAACAATAGATATGTTTCTCACATTAATTGATAGTTATATAAATTTAACAAACTATCTTAGTGATATACTTTAACCTAAAAGTCTATCATAACTTAATAACTCTAGCTAGAAAGCTATTTAAAGATGAAAAATTTAAAGAAAAAAAAGTCAAATGGTAGTTGCTCTGTCATGAGATTGTTAATATAATCTTAAATTAACTTTTTATGGATTCAAAATATCAGTAAATTTTATGAAAAGTCATTAAAATAGTATTTTAGTATTGCTCACTCCAAGCCACACATTAAACCTAGCATTTTGCTTCTTTACTTGGTAAAATTATCTGTGAGGAATTCATACGACTTGTAATATTCCTAGATACACATTTATAATCATTAGCAAACTGGAAGGTCATTTACTATGTGTCCAAGAACGCTTCAGTAATGTGTATTTCTATGTCAGGAACAGGATATGTTCACTTCCATTGATTTTAGTAGTATGTTTTTCTTAAATCACAGTTCATTGTCTCTACTCCAAAATCAGATTTCTGATCAGCCACTCCAGATCTGTAGTCAAATCATCCTTGTCTGCGTCATCAGACTGTAGTTCTGGGTATCGCCAGGCGAGATGTGCTGAGCGGTTTGCTGGAGATGCCTGCATCCTTGTATGGGGTCCTTGCTTGACTGCAAAGCCTGCAGAAACAGCAGCGTGTATTCCCTGGCAACCCTCACACTACTTGACTGTGGGTTTTGCAGGCATGTAGAGATTTTTTTTCCCCCAGTGTAGCCATCAGGCTCAAGGCTCACCTCGAGCTCCTTAGAACGAAGGAGATGTGGTTTGAAAACAGAATCCCCCTGGCTTCTCCGAGGAAGGAAAGAGAGGAGGAGAGGATGCGAGCAGATGAGCATCTTGGCCTGGAGTTCAAGGCTACAGCTTCTGCTTCTGGGTTCCCCCTCCCACCTGCCGCGCCTCATTCCAGCAGCCCAGAGAAGTCCTATCCCGCAATGGCAGAGAAAGCCCTCATCTATCTGAGGAAAGAAGCCACGCCGATGGCTCCCTGGTGGATGTAATTGTACTCATTACTACCATTTACATTTCATCACCCGATTACCACAAATGCCTCATTACTGCGGAAGAGGGTTTTGCTGGGGAAAGGTTTGCTAACGATTCATTTCTGGGCTCCAGTGTCACCAGACCCTGCTGATTGGAAAAGGAGGAGGGTGAGGAGGAGCTAAGAAGGGGCGAAGGTGAAAAAGGTCCTCTATCAGATTTGATTAAAGGACTGATTTAAATCGATATTTAATAAAGTGCCTTCTACAGCATAACACGGAGAGGTCCCTGTGCAGGCAGAACCGTGATTAGGAGCCCCACACTGCCTGCTACACAGCGCAATTGGGTTTTGTGTCCCGGCCTGGCACCTGTGTTCCTCAGAACTGCGCCTCCAAGGTAATAGGTTTATGAGCCGATGAACAGAGCTGATAGCTTCTAAATGGATTAACTGGGTGTCTGCAGTCTGGCTATGAATGCATCAAGCCAAAAGGAAAAAAAGGGGGGAGAGCAGGAGCAGGGAGAGAAAAAACAGTTTGCATAAATGGGAGAGCGGGAGAGCGATAGAAGTGTTGACAGATATTGCATGTGTCAGGAGCCCCACAGGGTAAACACTGGCTCTGTGCCTGCCATTCAAGAGCTCTCTCTGAGTAATGGGTGAAGATACAGGCTGCTTAGCAAGCCAGGCAGGTGTCAGGGGGCAGCCTGATACTGTAAAAGGCGTCCACTAGGCTGGGCTGGCCCAGAGCTGCACAGGGAATGTGCCTGAGCAAACGGGTTTTTCCTGTGTCTAGTATGGGGGGAAAGAATAGAATATTTTGACTAATTCTATTCTTGCAGTATCTGCAAGGAGGTGTCAAGAAACATTCTGAGAATTGATACAGGGTTGGGTATGTTTTGGAGGTGCGGGGATGGGGAGAGGTATTAAGTAGCGCCCCCTACTGTGAACGCAGAAGGGCAGAAGAGCCAAGTTGGTGGTATCATCTCCACAGAGTCGCCCTCTGTTCTAAACCCCTGAGAGACGCCTATGTAGCTGGACATGTGTATTTTGTATTTTAAATATGAAATTGCAACTACAAACACAAGGCTGTTTACATGTGGTTCTCATATGTTAGTGTGCTTACAAATGCAATATTTCCTCATATTCAACTTAACTCTTATCAAATTTTCACCAACCAAAGGATGCTAGGAAAAAAATTGTTACGAATTTCTGGCAACGTTCCTTAAGTAGCACAAACATAATCACTTTTACTAGACTAAAACGACTGTTAAATAGGAGTCTGCTAAATGACAAGCCTTCCGTACCTACGTATCCAGGCTTAAAAAGCTATGGTTTAGGAAATGACACTATATATAAAAAAAAATAAAGTATTTGTAGACTTAAAGATAGGCCTCTAACACCAAAAACAGTTATTCATCTTGAAATATAATTTTTTAAAAATATTTATTTATTTATTATGTATACAATATTCTGTCTGTGTATATGTCTGCAGGCCAGAAGAGGGCAGCAGACCTCATTACAAATGGTTGTGAGCTACCATGTGGTTGCTGGGAATTGAACTCAGGACCTATGGAAGAGCAGGCAATGCTCTTAACCTCTGAGCCATCTCTCCAGCCCTGAAATATAATTCTTAATTATTCAATAAATATAGTCAGAACATAGACTGGCATGAGGTGTAGCTAGGCTCATCCTAACCAGGTCATCATGAAGACACTCCTGAGAAGCATCAGCTAAATATCAATCATTATTGAAAAGTAAGTACACAATGCATAAAGTGCTAAGAAAACACATTGGGGGATTGACCTGAAATATATATTTAGTTTTAAAATAAGAAATAAGATACATAATTTTAAATGGCTTTATGGACTTGGGAAAATTACAAATTGAATTGTGGGTTCCTGGCAAAATATTGTTTATAATTTATTATGTTTCCAGATTCTGTTGCAACAACCTCAGTCACTTTTGTGAATAATTTCTATTTCCCAAACTGATAAAATACCAGTGGATGCTTAACTGTTGCAGACAACTATAAAATCTGCACATTCTTGGTATGTGTGCAAACTAAGAAAATATGTTGTCTTTGGAAACTATGAATTAAGAAAGTAACCTAAAGAGACCACGGGGAGCCATGTGAGTAGGGATGGTGGCTTGGGAGGCCATGCACTCCAGAAATGGGCTTAACCAGTTCAGGCGTCTCCAACGCCAACCAGCCAAGACAATTCAAAGATGCATGGGACTGTTGCACCTACTAGCTTGGGAACTGTTTTGATTTGCATCAGAGTATTTTGATAATAGAAAAAAATGACAAAATCATTCAATCACACATTTCTTTTTTAACTTTAATTTGTTTATTTGAGAATTTCACACATCCGTGTAATGTACTTGCTCTCCCCTCTCCAGTTCCTCTTCTATCTCCGCCACTGCTCTTTCCTCCTGACGTCACGTGTCTTCTTTTAAAACCAGAGTCCAGTTAGTGCTTCTTGTATTTGCATGAATATAGCACCAGCTATTAGAATGTGGGTAGCCTTTCAGAGGCGTTGTCCTTGAAGAAAATTGACTATGCATCCTCAGCAGCCATCAGTTGCCAATAGCTCCTGGGGGAGGAAGTAGAATCTCGTAGATCCTCCCCAGATGCTAAGATTTTGGCTAGCTTGATCTTGTCCATGTCTTGTGTATGAAATCATAGCTACCCTTTGTTTCTGTGCACAGCAACATGTTAATGTCCGCTGAATGCTGTTTTTCTGCCTGTGAACATATCTCTGTGTATCAGTTACTTTTCCAATGGTGTGAGAAAACACCATGACCAAGACAGCGTACAGAAGAAAGCATTTCATGGGGCATACAATTTCAGAGTGCATGATGGTAGAGTCAAGGCATGGTGGCAGGAAGAGTTTAGAGCTTACAACTCAGAATCACAAGTAGAACGCAGAAACAGAGAACTAGAGGTTGGCAGGAGGCTTTTAAAGCTTCAAAATCTGCCCCCTGACACACCTCATCCAACAAGGCCCTATCTGCTAAACCCTCCCAAACAGTTCCACCAACCAGCCATCTGGAGGCTTTGACAAAAAAAAAAACAAACTCAAATTACACATTAAAAACATGAACCATATCTGGGAAAAGAAACAAGAATCACAAGAAATGATATATGTTGTAGTAAAATTACCTCCTTGTCCAAAAATATGAGCCTCTATTAATACATAAGATAAAGACAATCAGATTGTCTTTAGATTTCATGTATCAATTATATTAGAAAAATGAGTCACAAGATACCCAACAAAATATTGTAAATGTAAGTTAAGATTCTAGATGCATGTCATAGCATGTCTTTCTTGTCAGACTGTCTTTGGACTGCCAGTCCCCAAATATTGACATGGAGAGTTATTATTAATTATGAAAACTTGGCTTTAGCATAGGCTTGTTCCCAACTAGCTCTTATAACTTAAAGTAAACCATTTTTTGTTAACCTACAGTCTGCCACATGGCTCTTTATCTCTCCTCCATTCTGTATGTTCAACTTTCTCTTTGTCTGATTGATGAAATCCACATGCCTCAGAACCTTCCCAAGTTCCTTTCTCTCTCTAGAAATCCCGCCTATCCTCTCCTGCCTAGCTATTGGCCATTCAGCTGTTTTTATGAACCAATCAGAAGGTGCTTTAGGCAGAGACACATCTTCACAGTGTACAGAAAAATTATCCCACAACACCATGGGTGTTGACTTTTACATACATAAAATTCCGTTAACATCACATAAAAATGTGATCACTGCTGTTTCTATTTCCTATCTGCACTGAATTCATAGCATTTTATTTTGTCTTGCTGTCCATCTTGAATTTTCTTGACTTCCTCAATCAAGGAAAAGGGTTGAGCCATTCTTGACATAGTTCCCCATTCTCTATGTCCTTCCAGTTCCTGTTGTGTCTATCCACCTGTGTTCCTTCTGTAGTGACCTCCTGGTGACTATGAGACAGCTAGGTGTAGCCTGCTGGACTTCCTCCACTGTCCACCCATCTCCATCTCACACAGACGACTGAGAGATGCTGCGATGACCACCTCTTCAGGCATGATGTGACTCCTCACAACTCACTCTTTGAATTAAATTCTCCCCCAGGAAAGCTGCTTGTACGAGAACCCAAAAGTTTCCAAATCTCCTCTTCACTTATCCCCTGCTGTTTGAGCGCTTGTCTCATCAGCTCACTCTATGCTGGATGTGCTGGGAAATGTGCTGCCCTCCTCTCTTAGGTATCCAAGACTCATCTGGGCCTTCTACTGCTCGGTATGCTGTCCTGCCACTTGACCTCTGCCCCTGAACTCCACTTCTTTCCAATTAGAGCTTGCCAAGAAAGCAGTTGTCTCCAAAGAAATAAAATGGACATGAGTCAGACAAGTCCACCAATGCAGGATTGCGTGGAAGACATCAAGTCACACAGAAACTGTCAGCCCTAGGCTTTCTGACAGGATAAAGGAGTAGTACCCTGTGGAGAGGACACAGCCATGACCATTTCTGCTGCAGCAGAGTCAAGAAAGAGCTAGAGTTCACGGCTAAACTTCAGAGAGGCATCAAGATTTAATTAGAGACCCAAGATGGCAATGTCTTACAGTAATCATATTATTTGAGAGTCTGAGATGGGAGGATTGTGAGTTTGAAGCCAACCTTAGCAGCAAATTTTAGTTCAACTTGGACTACCCAGTAACCCAAGCAAACAACAGATTAGAAGAAAGTAAAACATCTTCCATAGAGATCAGTTAGAAAATAAGTCCCAGATAAGTCTATGACTATAGAAACATCAACACAAAGACAAAAATTAAATATAGACTCACCTAAAGAACTGAAACTATGTAGTTTATAAGAGAGATCTGAATAACAAAGGATGATATGTACACAATGTGCACAGTATAATTACAAATTATAGTGAAAGAAAGTACAGGTTATGTTTGGGAAAAATTTATTTTCAGTAATGTTGTCTATTCTTGGGCTGGCATCTTACCCTGATAATTTCTTCTATAGTAGCACATCTATCACCTCTGGCATACAAACAATCAAAATAGTAAGAGAATAAGAAACCACATTTGTGAGACAGAAAAAGTAAAAGAAAAATGCTATGGCCCAAAATCTCAGCAAAAATATCAGTATGAAGGAAACGATGTTTTCTTGTATAAGCAATGAAGAAAACTATCACTCATAATTCTATGTGTAAATGTGTGGATATATTTAGCCACATGTTTTCTAGTTCAGATTTAAATTAGCAAGCACAGGAGATTCAGTTCACTGAAAACAACTTGAATACATTGAGAAACCAACCCAGAAACAACAAACATGTCGCCTCCACTGTCCATTTTACATGCTCATGGATATATGACCAATTGCACACTTGGGGCAGGAAATGTACAAGTCAACAGCCTGAGAAACGTTATTGCTCTAGATAAAAGAAGAAAGTCACCAGAAATTATGGAAAGCATACGAGTCTGCTTTGTAAGGCTCGGATGAGCAACATGTACCATAGATTTGCTGCCAATAAGGAAACGCCATATATGTTATCTATACAAGCTCATAATGACACACACATGCATGGGGACACACAAATACACACAAGGCAAACAGATCAACTGGATACTATGCATTGGATCTAGAAGGACTCCTAAATGCCCCTGTGTCAAGAGCATGGTGGTTTGGGAAGTGGGGGGAAGCTTTAGTATGTTGACCAACAGGGAAGAAGTTAATAATTAGGGACCGCACATTCAAAAAGGATTATCTATCCAGAAAGCCTGGCTTGTCTTTTTACCCACCCTAGTCCTGATGTGAGCAGCAATCTTTGCCACACACCCTCTGCCATGATGAGATGAGGCATCATACCTGAAATCACTGGAACTGTGAACTCAAACAAATCTTCTCTTTTTTCCATAACAACAATCTCAGTCTTTTATTACAGTCTCAGCTGACTGCCACATTCAAGAAGAGCTTGAAGATCAGCAAGTAAGGAAATGCAATCACTTTTCCTTGACAATGTGCATACATCAGGAAATAAAATAGAAGGTGTTTTTTCTTTAGAAACCTCTCTCTGTAAAGACATTGCATCTGTTAGATAATACCATAACAAGGAGGCATAATAATGTACTCCAGGTCTCCAAGTTTTCGGACAGCATTCAGTTATTCTCCTGGATCCCTGAGTCACTTTGGTTATACTTGGCCTCAGCTGGGGCACAGTCAAGTTCTCAGCCCTATTTGGCAGGTCTGTCTGGCCATGATTGACATGACCTGTTCAATAGCTGTTCATCCTACACTCAGGAGAGAGGGGCAATGGTTGTCCAGGGAGGGTTTTGCTTCTGGTAAAGCAAGAGTTATGTAAGATCTTATCAATGGAAAAAAAATGGGAGAGGAGAAAAATCTTTAATATTTTAGTAACTTCTTATGAATCAAATGATTATCTCAACATAACCTTTTAGAAGGACCACTTAGTAGATATGCACTGGATGACAACATCATAATAAGAAAAAAAAGAAAAAACAAAACTCAAGAAAATTGACTCTCTTGTAGGAAGAGTTAAATTGGAAAGGGGGACTTGAGAGGTCTGAGCATCTAGCAAAATATTTTTCAAGACTCCAGGGACTGTTACAATAGAATCCAATCCACAATATCTATAAGGTTATTTATTTACTATCATGTAGTTTTCTGTTTTGAGTTGTATTAAACAGTAAAAATATATTTTAGGTGGAAAGGATTGGAGTGAAGCCAGCTAGACATAGTTACTATTCAGGTATAGATAATCGACCACATCACAGCCAATGACATAGAAAAAAAATCCATTTGGGGGCAGAGGTTGATGGAAAGCAACTTCATTAAACAAAGCCTATAGCATTTACCGTAAGCCAGACCTAGGTTTGAGTCCTAAGCCAGATTTAGGTTTGAGTCCTGGCCTGTACTGTTTGACCTGAGGCACTATTTAATTTCCTAGTCATATTAGATTTTCATTTAATAAAATTGGTAATATTCTAACAGAAGTGCTTGAGGGGTGTTGAATATGTAATATGTATGATGTTTTTGTACAATTCAAAATACTTTACCAGTATTTAATATTGAGTATTAAAAGTATTAAAAATGCTATTTATAATCACAAGTTACTTAAATGTGCTTCATTAGACTAGTAAGTACACAGCTTTTGCCTTTGACAGTATTGGACACAGGGTTTTCATGCTTATTGGTAACATATGAAAGTCTGAGTAGGGTGGTTATTCTTGGTGAAGGCAAGGAAGACAACAAATCAATGGGCCAAGTAGAAGACCCTGCAGACCCTCAAGAGACCAGCAACCCTACTATTAAATGCATGACAACTATTAATTGTGACCAGAGAGTCAGGCAGGGTGTCAAGGGTAATTCTACTAGCTGTCCAGGGAGGACAGTGGTAGCCCCTCAACTGTCTCCTGCCTCTGTTCGTGATCATCTTCTCAGAACAAGGTTCTCCCCATATGTGGTGCAGCTGCATGCTTCACAGCTCCTGGAAGGTCTTTCCTCTGTGAATGGAGCCTGAGGGAGACCCCCTCTTCACGCGTTGCCATTCCCACTACACCTCCACAGCTGCTCAGGGAAGGAGGGATTCTTTTCATTTCTAATGGCACGTGTTATGTGTAAATTTGTCCTTTTTGCCAATAAGGCCCCTGCTGACTATTAAAATCTCTTTACTCTGACAGCAAGTTCACTCAACACAGATTTCATTGAAATCCCAAACAAACTATCTTTCTTCATGTGCTCACAATAGTTTCTTGGGGAAGAAGAAATTCTGTGTTTCACTATGGATTCTGCACACATCTGCCTGCTCTTATCCTGATAGCATCTACTAAATTATAAATATATAATTTTATATTTAATTATGTAATATTTACTATAAAAGTATATTTTATATTATATGACTAACAGGAGACACTGAAATCAATGAGTGGGTTCAAACCTGCGCTCACTTCCAGGTATGGTTTATTCACAGATGTGACTTACAAAAAAGAAAAATCTCAACAGGTTATTGTCTGTGAACAAGGTACTATATTCTTTGTCCCATAATATTTGAAAGCATACTCTACATTGTGTTCTAAGCTGTCAATACACACATAATGCTGACACACATAAAAATAAGGTATAGGAATGGAAATAGTCTTATAGCGATGCTCCTAAAAATACGAAGTCAAGACCAGAAGACTTATATGGTGAATTCGGAAACAAAGGGTGGATGAATTCTTGACAAATTTTCTAGGCAAACATCTTACATGATCCTCTGTTTGGGGGGACATAGAATAATCCAATAATACAAGACGAACACTGACAGTCCATTAAGATGGTGATGTCACACACTTTTGGTCATCATCTGTTTCTCTGCTGTATTTTCTTTCTTCCATAGTCAATTCTCCCTTCCTTCCATATGTTGATGCCATTCTTGTTGTCTTGAATTTCATGAATAAGTCATGTTGATTTGAAAGGGAGGATTATAGTGGAAGAACATGGCTTTAACCTCTCCACAAAAGGTTGATTAGGATGGTGTGCTGTTAGGAATATTTGATCACAATGTGAATCCCGGAAATGTGCTACTAAAATTAACCTTGGATAGGGGGCGAAGTCATAGATTAGTAGATAAGAATTAGCCATAGAAAATTTGGAGAACTTGGGAAGACAGATAGAGAGACACAGGAAGGAGTAGGGAGGGACTTAGAGATTCGAGGCAGTTTTTGGTTTGTAGTGGAGAGATGCTTCTTTTGCTGGATGTGTGGCCAAAAAGGAAGGCCAGCTGGTTGCTTCTCTGTTTCTCTGATCTAGCAGGTTTTCATCCCAACATCTGACTCCCGAGTCTTTATTGGTAAATGGAACAATAGAGATTTAGTTAAAACATTTAACTAAATTTGGTGGCTCTGGCAGAGCCAGTACCAGTGGGACCAGAAATCCTGCCAGGTTAAGGACTGAGCAGCAGGGCACTGATTGCAAGGCAACACCATACAGGGGAAAGTTAAAATATCAGGAAGTTCAAATACAGCTTCTAAACTAACAGAAAAACAACAGTGTGCTGGTTACTTTTATTGACTTGACACAAAGGTGAGTCACCTAGGAATAGAGAACCTCAATTAAGAAACTGCCTCTAAGTCTGGAAGGGTGGCTCAGCAGTTAAGGCCACTGGCTGCTCTTCCGAAGGTCCCGAGTTCGATTCCCAGCAACTATGTAATAGCTCACAAACATCTATAGTGGGATCCGATGTCCTCTTCTGGCATAAAAGTGGTACATGGAGATAGAACACTCATTATATTTACATTAAGTAAGAAAGTAAATACATAAGAAATGTTCACAATCAGATTGGCCTAAGGGTGTGTCTTGGAGGCTGCATTTTCTTAATCCTTACCTCCCTCTTGGTTTAGGAGGGCCCAGCTCACTCTAAGCAGCGTCTTTCCTAGGTTGAATAAGAAAAGTAGCCAAGTAAGCCAATAAAAGCAAGCCAGTAAGCAGCCTCAGTCTATGGTCTCTGCTTCCATCATTCCTTCCAAGTTCCTACACTGAGATCCTGTCCTGACTTTCTTCAGTGATGAACTATGACCTGAGAGTTGTAGGATGAAAACAACACTTCTCTTCACATTGTTTTGGGTCAGTGTTTTATCACAGCAATAGAACCGAATCTAAGACAGATAATCACTCAACTCCAACTTTCAAGTAGATTTTAAGAGTTCTTATGTCCTTCTTTCCCAAAGTCTAGGTGCATGTCTATTTTCAGGCCCTAAACAGGAGGTGGCTGTCCTCCCTTCACTGCCTTGATGTGTGATGGGTCTCTCGGATTGATAAATGGCTTCGCACTGTTCTAAGTTATGATAGATGTGTCGTTATGTCCCTGCCTTTGTTGTATGGAGAACTGCAGATAAAAAGCTAAACATCTCTACAACTCCATCAGGGAAAGAAGTTTCTGTTTTGCTTTAAAAACCTTTATTTGAAAATCTGTTCAACTGATCCAATGATTTAGTGAGTCCCAGAGGATAAGCTAGCAAAAGATTAGAATGAGGGACTGGAAGGGAACTTTGACACCTAGAAGAGAATGGTCAACTTCAATACTCTGCAAGCACCTGTGAAGTCATGTGACCACCCAAGAATTCTTCATGTAACCTAAAACTTGGCTTGAGTCTTCCAGAAATCTCCCTTTTGAGGATCTTTGAAGGAGCTTCACCCACAACTAAACTCACCGACTATTTACCACTCATTCAAATCCTGTTGCAAGTAGTGCCGTTTATGTCTAGCCTTTCACTCAAGCCAGAATCTTGCAGGTACCAGATTAGTGCTATTTATCTCTCAAATGAGAATAGCAAAGCTCTCAAATTTTAACTTCCATATAATGTCACCCTTCCCTCACTCTTTCCTTTCTGCCATTATCTTTTTCAGCAACTCAGTATTTTCTTCCTGAATTGTGACATTAGGGTCCAGACCGTCCTCTGCTCCAACCTCATCCCTTACAGCCCATTCTCCATATTGGGGACACTGGGTTCTTTCTAAATGTGACCATCTTCACATGTCTCTTGATGTCACAGGAAGTAACACTACCTCTTAGTGCACAACCCTTCGTGTTCCTTGTTCTATTTTGTCTTTGGCCCTCTTTATGCAGTTTCTTCCTCTTCTTCCCTATGTTTCCTCGAAGGAACTAAGTAACTCAGCTTACATTTTTCTCCACAATACTGTCCATGTATTTTTGTGAGCACCCGCAACCCATCAGGGTGTGACTCTAATTCACGATTCCTCCCCTCTTCTGTTAGGACCACTTCTCTCTTCTAGCTAATGAGTCCTTCTGATATAGATGCAGAAGCATCCACCTCTAAATGACAGTAGCCTGCACAAGAGCAAACACAAAAGGACCATGCAGTAAAGGTTTAATGATTAGGATCCAGTAAATGAATTTTTAATATGATTGTTATTTTTTGCTTGACTTCACTCAGTCATGTGACTTCCCTGAAAGAATGTTTTCAAATCTCCGATTTGCCTGTTTGTTTGTTTTTTTTACATTTAATTACTTGCAAATATTTTAGCCAAGCCAACAAGAAGACTTTCAATACAACTGCCTCAAATTTGTTTATTTAAATAAAAACAAATGTATATTTTACCTTTGTTAGTTATATCCAAATATAGTTGGTATAAGTGATCAAATTATAATAATCTAAGAATATATTCAAAATATTTCCTTTTAGGTTAAATATGCTATGTACTTGTCCCTCCATATCCATGAAGATTTGAGTCTGACCTCACCTATCCGACACCAGAATCTATGGATCCTTGAGTCTCACATGAAATGATGACTAGTTGACATAGAACCTAGCACATCTTCTTGTATCCTGTAACTCTAAATTATTTATAATATGTGTATCCATATTCTTCAGAAGGACAAAACTATGTGTGTTTGTGTGTGATATATTTTAATGTATTTCTATATATGTGTATAATTTATTAAATCAGCTTTATGTTAAAATAATGACAACAGCTATCTCACACCCGAGGGGCTAAGAACCCAGGAGGTACTCAATCCACCAAGTTGGGTGCCAAAAGTCTGGAAGGTTGCTGGAGAGCCACTGTGCTGAGTCAGGGATGGAAGCCTGGAAACTGGTTTTGACAGCAGCGAAGGGATGCACAGCAGCAACGGGAGAAGGTGAGTGGGTAACAGCCAAGTCATGCCCCTTCTGACATACTGTTTACATCTGGGCTGCTACCAGAAAGTACGTCCCACTCTGCTGATGAACCTTCCCACATCAATTACTACAATCCGGACAATTCTTCAGGTGAGGCTATTTAGGTGATTCTAATTCATGGCAAGCTGATATTAAAACAAACTATGAAAATATGTAATAAAATGCAAAGGCTGTCTAAATGGTTGTAATTCTTACTGAGTCGGTGGGAAATAATAACAAAAGAAAAATCTACACATGTAGTCAGAGGCAACTACCATGGCCTGACTACATTTAGCATCTGTGACTGGAAACAGAACCCAGATATGGGAGCCTGATCCTTCATTACGGTCTTTTGCTTTATGAATTTGTGGAAAATAAAACTGTCACCTGCTCCAGCAAGGGTCAGCTAGGAACACAGGAAAAGGTTGCTGAATTAGAACCTGCTTAGCCTTACCCCAGTTAGAATGAAAAACTGATTTTAATGCCTTGGTCCCTTCCTGAGTTGTTTTTACTTTCTCCAGAGTCATACACCTGCAATCTCTTTTATCAGTGGCTTTGGGAGAGACACCCAAGTCTGGAGTCCATATTGTGTCTCACTTTTCACTGGAGAATTGTGGCCAAGAAAGCATAAACTGCTATGTGTTCAGTGCTCAGAAAAGGCAAAAGTCGGCCTCTTGCCAGCGCTATGCTGCTGCTCTCCCGTGAATAGAGCTGAGAGCAATAGTCGAGATGTATAGGGAAATTACACTAGATTTATTTACCGAAACCATTTGTGTTGAACGAGCAGTTTCCCGTTGTGTCAGCAATTTTCTATTGTGTTTATTTGTTACTGCAGCACTTGGCAAGAGAGGGATCCTATTAAACCTGTACAATACATTACGCAAAATTGTAATCATTTTCTATTTTATGAAAGAAAAGAATGGAGGAATTTGTACCATGGTGGACTCCTAATAGATTTTCAAGAAAAAAATCACTCAGTCTTGGGCAAGCTAGTTCTAAATGTGCTTTTTCCTTCTTTTCTTATCTCATTTCCAATGTGTTCTCTTTAGTTGATATGAACAATAACTTACTTCTGAGATGGGGTCTCATGAATCAAGATGAAAAGAAAGCAAGTCCTGAATTCAGCTTTTTTTCTTCCTTGTAGTATTAACCGCTTATATTTCCCACAAGCCACCAATTGGAGGCCTATCATTATAAAAGAATGAATTGCCAGTTTTGCTTAGGGTTACATTATATGGGACAGTTCATCTTTAAAAATAAGAATTAAGGTTTCAATTAAAATGATCCCACATTGCTATTTGTGAGTAGCTCACCCTGCCAAATTGCCTGCTTTGCCATGTTTGTCAGCAAAGTTATCACCGACTCCAGTTTTGGCCATCTGCAAGAGGTCCAGACTCAATAGGAAGCTGGATATGGAATTGCTGTTGCTTCTGCAAAATGTACTACCTATGCCTACTGCAGCAAGGCCTGGTGGGAAAAAAACAACCTATTCTCCTGAAAAAAAAAAAAAAGCTATGACATTGTCCCCGTGAATTCCGACAACCTGACAATTTATATAGAACAAGGCTTCCAGATAATTCCTTGCTTATTGTGTTCTATGTTCCTTGGACTGGAGGGAGACTTCCAGTATCAGTTCACATCCTGGTTCATTGACTAAGTAATGCACGAGCACACACACATACACATGCACACACATACACACATACACACACGGACACACATGAAAACACACGTGTTACTTATTATACATAACACATATGCAAGAGGATTAAGTGAAATACAGGAAAGAGCAGTCTCGTGTGGGGCATGCTCATTTTGTGGTTCACGTTGGTGCTACATAGCACTATGGTCCCTTTCTGCCTAAGTTTCATTCCATTTTATTTTATTTTTCTAGTTATTACAGATGACTCATTTTAAGTAGAATTCACAGTTCACTAAAGTCATCTTTCCAAGCTAAAATTGATTATTCTCTGAAGTTCTTCCTAATTCAGTAGTGTAGTCTCTCACGTCTATGAACAACAAACGAATAAATCCCTGAAATAAATAGGTATAGAGAACACGTTTAGCAAAATGCAGCATCCAGCTGGGATTAAACTCCCAGGAAACTGGGAAGAGGGGGAA